>PISX010001903.1:0-177112 GCA_004024625.1 Mellivora capensis | reverse complement strand
CTATTTGGGGGTTTTACACTTATACACTAGCTTAGTAGTATTTTTTCTACTTCTCTAAGAGATGCCGTGGGACTTTCATAAGGACTGAGTTAAAGCTATAGATGGCTTTGTATAGAATAGACATTTTAACAATATTAATACTTTCCAATCCATGAACATGGGCTGTCTTACCATTTGTTTCTGTTTCCTTCATTTTCTTTAATCAGTGTTTTATGGTTTTGAGTATACAGGGTCTTATACCTCTTTGGTTAGATTTATTCCCAGGTATTTTATGGGTTTTAATGCCAGTGTAAATGGGATTATTTTCTTTATTTCTGTTTTCGAAAGTTCATTGATAGTGTATGGAAACACAACTGATTTTTGTTTGTTAGTTTTGTATCCTGCAACTTTACTGATTCATTTATTAGTTGTAACAGTTTCTTAGTGGAATCCTTAAGGTTTTCTTATATAGTATCACGCCATCATTTCCCTTCTTTTTCTCTGATTTGGATACGTTTTTTTTCTTTTTCTTGCCTCATAGTTCTGGCTTCTAGTACTTTGTTGAGTATGAGTGGTTAGAGTGGGTGTCCTTGTCTTATTTCTAATCCTAGAAGTAATGTTTTCATCTTTTCACCATTGAGTATGATATTAGCTGTGGGCCTGCCATGTATAACCTTTATTATGTTGAGCTACCTCCTTTCTATATCCAACTTGTTGAGAATTTTTTTCAGGAATGGAGGTCGAGTTTTGTCAAATGTTTTTCCACCATATATTGTGATGATCATATAATTTTCACCCTTCATTTTGTTAATTTGGTATATCACTTTGATTGATTTGCAGATGTTTACCATCCTTGTATCCCTGGATTAAATCCCACTTAACTGTGGTGCATGATCCTTCTAATACTATTGAATTCTCTATGCTAAGATTTTATTGAGGATTTTTGCACATACATTCATTAGGGATATTGGCCTATTTTCTTTCTTGTGGTATTCTTCTCTGGTTTTGGTCAGGGTAATGCTGGCCTCATAAAATGAGTTTGGCATTGCTCCCTCATTCCCTATTTTTTGGAAGAATTTGAGAAGAAATGGTATTAATCCTTCTCTGACAGTTTTGTAGAACTTATCATCTGGTCCTGTACATTGCTTAATTGGGAGGTTTTCGGTTACTGATTCAGTCTCCTAAAAAGTAATTGGTCTGTTGGATTTCCTATTTCTTCATACTTCCATCTTGGTAAGTTTTATGTTTCTAAAAAATTTTCTATTTCTTTTAGGTTGTCCAATTTGCTACTTGTTCTTAGTAGTCTTTATGTTCTTTTGATACTTAATATTTCTGTGGTTTTGGTTTTAACAACCCTTCTGTTATTTCTCATTTTATTTGAGACATCTTTTTTTTCTTGGTGAGGTTAGCTAATAAGGTTTGTCAGTTTTATCTGCTCAAAAAAATATTCTTAGTTTCATTGATCTTTCCTATTGTCTTTTTGGTTTCTATTTCATTTATATCTGCTGTGATCTTTGTTATTTCCTTCCTCCCACTAATTTGGAGTTTTGTTTGTTCTTTTCTCATTTTTTGAGGTGTAAATTTAGGTTGTTTGAAATTATTTTTCTATCTTAATGTAGGCATGTATTGCTATGAACTTCCCTCTTTGATCTGGTTTTGTTGTATCCCATTAGTTCTGGTATATATGTATTCATTTTTACTTGTGTCAAGTTATCTTTTTCATTTTTTATTGTGTTTTTGATCCATTGTTCAGGAGCATGTTGTTTTTCTCAATCTATTTGAGACTTTACCACTTTTCTTCTTGCAATTTTTTTTTTTTTTTAAGTTTCATACCATTGTGTTTTGAAAAGACACTTGGTGTGGTTTCAGAATTCCTAAATTTACTGACACTTGTTTTGTGACCTAACAGACAGCCTTGCCTGGAGAATGTTCTCAGTACACTTGAGAAAAATCTGCATTCTGTTGCTTTTGGGTGAAATGTTTTGTGTATGTCTATTAAGTCCACCTAATCTGATGTTTCATTTAAGGCCAGTGTTTCCTTACTTTCTTCTGTCTAGATGATCTCTTCATTGGTGAAGCTGGGGTATTAAAATTCCCTACAGTGTTAATATTCCTATCTATTTCTCCCATTAGGTTTGCTAATATTTAGGTGTTCCTTGTGCTGCATGTGTAAATATTAGCAAATGTTATATTTTCTTTTTTGATTGACCCTTTTGTCATATGTAATAGGGTATTTGTCTATTTTAAATTTTGTCAGAGTCTATTTTACCTATATGTAGCTAGATTTCTATTGTTTTCCATTGGGTATAAGGTATCTTTCTCCATCCTTTTACTTTCAGTCTTTCCTTACATACAAAATGAATCCCTTGTAGGCAGCATACATGTAGATGGCTTTTAAAAATCTCTTCAGCTACTCTTTTGATAGAGAAATTAGTCCATTTACATTTAAGTATGATAAGTATGTACTTATTGCCATGTTATTGCTTTCTGGGTGATTTGTAGTTACTCTGTTCCTTTCTTCTTGCCCTACTTGTGATTCAGTGGTTTTCCTGAGTGGTATGCCTAGATACCTCTCGATCTTTTGTGTATCTACCATGGGTTTTGTTTTTTTTTCCCTCTGTGGTTACCAAGAGGCTTACATAAAACAACTTATTTTATTTATATAGTCTATTTTATGTTAACAACTAAATTTGAACTCATTCTAAGGTTCTACATTTTTACCCTAATTTTATGTTTTTGATATCACAGTTTAAATTTTCTTGGGTATCCCTTGTCCCCAGTAAAAATGTAGCTATTTTTACTACTTTAGTCTTTTAACCTTTGTCCTAGTTTTAGAAGTGATTAACCCACCACTTTTACAATATTATATTCTCAATTTTAATACATATTTACCTGTACCCATGTTATTTATACTTTCATATGTTTTCCTCTTATAATTAACATGCTTCCATTTCTGCTTAAAGAAGTCCCTTTAACATTTCTTGTAGGTAAATTCCTTTACTTTTGCTTGTCTGGTAAATTCAGTATCTTTTCTTTAATTCTGAATGACCACTTTGGCAGATAGAATATCCTTGGTGAAAGCTTTGCTTTGTTTTTTTAGCACTTAAAATATATCATGCTACCTTCTCTCCTGCAAAGTTTCTGCTGAAAGTCTGCTTATGGGGGTTCCCCTGTACACACCAAGTTGATTTTCCCTTGCTGCTTTTAAAAGTCTCTCCTTGTCTTTACATTTTTATGCTTTATTTATACTGTGTCTTGGTGTGGGTATCTTTGTGTTCATATCAATTGAAAGTCTTTGGACTCCTTAGCTCTGGAGATCTTTTCCTGCTCCAGGTTAAGAATGTTGCCAGCCAGTATATCTTCAAATAAGTTTTCTGCTCCTTTCTCTTTCTCTTCTCCATCTGCAACCTTTATTATATGAATGTTGGTCTGCTTGATTTTGTCCCCTAAGTCCCTTAAGCTGTCATCTTTTTTTTCTTTCTGCTGCCCTAATTGGATGACTTTCACTGCCCTTTCTTCAAGTTCACTGATCTGTTCTGCTTCATCTAGTCTACTGTTAAACCCCTCTAGTGTATTTTTCAGTTCACTTATTTTATTCTTCAGCTCATTGACTTGTATCTGTTGCTCTCTTATATTTTCTTTCTCATTATGGAAGTTCTCTATGTGTTTACCCATTATTCACCCAAGTACAGCAAGCTAGTTTAGAACATTATTTTTATGAACATTTTGAACTCTTCAACACGTAAATGACTTATCTTTATCTCATTAAGGTTTTTTTCCTGAGGTTTTGTCTTGTTCTTTCGTTTGAAACTTATTTCTATTTCTTCATTTTGCTTGACTTTGTTTGTTTCTATGCACTAGATAAAACAACTACTACTCTTAGTCTTGAGGGAGTGGCCTCATATAGGAAAGTAACCTAATTGTTTAACTGTGCCATAGCTCTTGGTTGTCTCCCAAACCTTTGGGATCATCCCAGGAACTGATTTTATTTTTCATGGTCCTCTGTAGGTGAAGGTATGCCACGACCTGTCAGTGTCCTAATGGGAAGGATCTCGGTCAACACCTGATTGAAAACTAGACCTTCAATGGCATCTTTTTTTTTTTTTTTTAAGATTTTATTTATTTGACAGAGAGGTCACAAGTAGGCAGAGAGAGAGAGAGAGGAGGAAGCAGGCTCCCTGCCAAGCAGAGAGCCCCATGTAGGACTCGATCCCAGGACCCTGAGATCATGACCTGAGCTGAAGGCGGAGGCTTAACCCACTGAGCCACCCAGGCGACCCCAACGGCATCTTTTAAACAATGCAAAGATGGGGATGTCTGACTGGCTCAGTGGGTTAAGGGTCTGCCTTTGACTTGGGTCATGATCTCAGGGTCCTAGGATCAAGTCCTACATCGTCAGGCTCCCTACACAGCAGGGAGCCTTCTTTTTCCTCTGCCTGCTCTTCCCCCTGCTTGTGCTCTCTCCTTCTCTGACAAAATCTTTTAAAAAAATGCAAAGATACATAGTCCTTTGGAACTGCAGGCATAACCCCCATTAGTCACCAGAGTCTGACAATCTAAAGGTATCCCCCAAATGGCAAATGCATATATTAGGGTGCCAGACAAGTGTACAAACTCCGTTATGGGAGATGCCAGTGACCTAGAGCAAGGCAGAGGGTGACATAAAGATGCCATTCACTAGCCTCCATCCCCAGAGAGTATCTCACTGTTCTAGATAAATGCCAAATCGAATCCTCCTTTAGGCCAAAGTCCCAAGATAAGCAAATAGGCCTCTTTGACAGAAGGACTGGGGTATGTTTCAGTTCACTTTCTGGGCTCTGTTCTGGGGGTGATAGGCAACCAGTAACTCTGTATGTTCTCATGAGACCCATAACTGTAAGCCATGTGGGCTACCAGAGCCACATGATTAAGGCCATTTCCCTGAGCAGCAGTGATAACACCTGGAGTCCCAGACAGAAAAGCCAGGGTATTAGACCTGTGTGAGCCCTGCACTGGGAGACACTGAAACTCTGGAGCATGGTGGTCAGAGAACAGGAAGATAGAGCCCACCCTCTAGGGTCACTAGAGAAGAGTACAGTCTACCCTGAGATGAGTGTTTATTTTAAAGCCTGCCTCTAAGACCACAGCTAGGAAGACAAGCTAATAGGCCCCTTTCATTGAAAGAGAGGGCCTGTTAGCTGCCACTTCACTCTTTCTCCATTTCTTACAGTCCTGTGGAGTCCACAGGCATAAGACTCTTGGCCAGCATAAGTGTTCCTTGGGCTGCAGCTGCCAAAATCAGGGTGCCAGTCTAGGGCAGAAGCTTCTTTCTGGGAGATACTGCTGATCTGGAGCAAGACAGAGGGGGAGTGGGAATATGGTGCCTGCAGGTCTCTGTCCCCATAAAGTATTCCTAGAGGCCTCTAGATATGAGGTAAGCAGATCAATGTGCTAAGATACACAAGCCTTTGTCACAGAAAGTGGTGGCCTCTGGTCTGCTACCTCTGCACCCTGCTCTGGGGCAGCAGAGTCCACGCACAAGCCCTTCAGGAACTGTTTCAGTTTGCTGTACTCCTGTGGGTCTAGAAGACAAAAGTCCTCTTGACTCTCAAAGTTAGATGTCTTGAGGGCTCACTTCTCAGGTGCACATCTTAAAAGTTATAGTGCCTATGGTGGGATCCAAACCCTTGACTCCTCAAGGAGAAGCTCAGTGTTTTGACCTCCCTCCCGATCGTGGGTGGCATGCCACAAGTGGGGTTTAAGATGGGATTTTGTCAATGTCTTCTATCTGCTTCGACATGAGTTTTTGTTGTTGTTGTTGTTCGCCCATTGTATGGGACTTGTTTGGCTAGTTTGGTTTCATCCCCCAAAGGGAACAATTCCATATGTCTTTTTGGTATGTCCACGGGAGGAGAGTTCAGGATCTTCCCACACTGACATCTTGAACTGGAACCCTAGCAGATGATTCTTACTCAGATTTGACAAGTGGGGAAACTAGTGTTAATTGTTGTACGGCACAAGTAGAATTAACTTGCAGAGGAAGTAGTTTCAAACCCAAAACTTGGACTCTCAATGTGCTAAATGTTTTATTATACCACCCTGATGCTGATAGTGATCTCAGCTCCTAGATGGAGTAAAGCTATCAAATCCTCTCTGGTAGTGTTTTTATTTTGAGAACAAAACTGATAGACCCTTTAGCCTTGCATCCATTTGGTTTATCTAGGAGGACAGAATGTAGTGGTTCTAAGTAACTGTAGTATATCCCTTGCTTCCAGTTTGAAAGTAGGAGTTGTGTTAATTTTCTCGGCCTGCCCTAGCAGGTGGCTTAAACCACCAAAGTTTATCTTCTCACTTCTCTGAAGGCTAGAATTCTAAGATCAAGGGGTCAGAAAAATTGGTTTCTTCTGAGACCTCTCTCCTTGCCTTATAGATGGCTGCCATGTGTGTGTCTGTGTCCTGATCTCTTCTTCTAAGGACACTAGTCATACTGGATTAGAGCGTACTCTAATGACCTTAATTTAATTGCCTTTCTAAGACTATCTCCAATACTGTCAAGCCAAATACAGTTGGTCATATTCTGAGGTATTTGGGGTTAGGACTTAAACATGTGAATTTGTGCAGGGCAGTGGGGGACACAGTTGAGCTCATAACGGTAGGCAGGCTTTATGTGGATTTAAACTACAAACCAAATTGAGTAATGCCGGAAAGAAGCAGATCATTTATCATGTCTGCTTTTTGAAAGAGAATAGAAGTCAAAGGGCTGATCTATTGTGGTAATGATCCAGGCCTTCTCACAAGGAGAGGAAAAGTAAAATGAGAGGAGAAATTAAAGACACAGTAAAGGAAATGCTATTGAAAGAGAGGAACTCTCGAAGGATGACCCACTTCATGGCCTTGGATCTTGTTATTACTCATGCTTTATTCTCCCGGGTCATTTTTGGAGCTTATTTATTGTTCTGAATTGGCAATTAAAGTACTGGTTTTTTAAAAATTACAAATGTGACCCGAATTGTGTTCTGAGCGCAAAAAAAAAAAAAAAAAAAAAAGCCTGATTAGAGTCGCGTGCTGAGGGTTAACTCACCACCTGACACATTAACCATTTAAAGACAAAAAGTCTGAAACACAGGAGAAACATGGTGCCTACCACAACACACTGCCACTTTCATGCATATGTGTAGTGGTTGTTAACCGATTTCTGTAAAGATTCAAAATACATGTTTTTTTCTCTCGTCTTCCTTTTCTCATCGAATATTTTTTTTTCAATTTTTATTTATTTGTCAGAGAGAGACAGAGAGAGAGTGCGAGAGAGCGAGCACAGGCAGGCAGAGTCAGAGGGAGAAGCAGGCTCCCTGCCGAGCAAGGAGCCCGATGCGGGACTCGATCCCAGGACGCTGGGATCATGACCTGAGCCGAAGGCAGCCGCTCAACCGACTGAGCCACCCAGGCGTCCCTCATCGAATATTTTTTTAACTAGTTTTCCTTCCGGAGTTGGGAGTTACTCTGATCTTCACCCATAGGTTTGTTTTCCTAAGGATTTTTTCCTTTGTGCAGAATTAAATGATTTGGTTACTTGAACCTCTACGGTCCCCTATGCTCCCTTGATTTCCAAGGCTGACTGACACTGAAGGCGGTGGTGAGCTTGTTTTGTCCCTCCTATTGGAGGTTTTCTCATTTCCTACCTCCTTCAAGAACCCTTTGCTTCCAGAGCTGCATCATGGGAGGGTTTTCCTCCTATAAACATGGCATGTGTGACAATCTCATTTTTATTTTCTATCAAGGTTAACATTTAACCTTCTTTGACTTTGTCATCTTTTTTCCTATTTGATTGCTGCTCCCTTATAAGCAAGTAATTTATGTCTATCTCCGAAATCCTCTTCCCTGTATGGTCCCGGGCTAAGAACTGGAATGAGTTGGGGAGACAGAAGTGAAGCAGCCATTATTCTCTGCTTCCTATGGTTAATGGAAACCAGTTCAGAGGGGCAGTGGGAACCAGCTGTCCTTGCTAGGGCCAGCTCTTCCACGAATGGCAGCATTGTGGACCTGTAGTGGCCCGGCTCACCACCACCACATTTGCGGCTAAATACTTAGAGAAGCAGTTCCTTCTGCAGGAGGTAGATTTCCAGAGGCTCTTAGCCAGCTTCCTGTCATGGCATCAGGCCAGCCTATGCTGGTAACAGGCCATGCCCCGTCCTCAACTTCCCCCGTAAGCTCTGACCTACCCAACAGCCCCAGAGCTTCTGGAAAGCTGTTGGTGACTTTCTCTGGTCCTTCATTTCTCACTTCTTCATCCTTCCTTCCCTAGCTTCTCTAATAATTATATAAGGTCTCATTCCTGTAAGGAGTCTTTTTTCTATAATACACGAGTACACCTTCCCCGACTGAATGCCAGTGGATTCAGGAACACATCTAATAAATGTGCCCTCTCTTGAGCTGTGGCAGACAACATTGTGCTGTCTTAGCAAGTGACAGAGGCAGGGGAAATAGATCATTTTGATTCAGCTCTGTTCCCTCACCCCTTTGTTCCTTATGACCAGATGTACAGATCTAGGATAGAATCAACTGATGGAAATCATGAGTGTTTTTGTGGCCACTAAAAAGGCTTTTCATTCATATGATTCCAGCAAAGATCAAAGCAGTGAGTACTTTTCAGCTTCCTCAGCCAACTAAAATGAGGTCTGTACTGAAGATTAATGACCAAATGTCAGCCACTGGAACACCTGGAAATGATAAAAAGTGTTACTTCATATCATTAGCAATATAGGTGCTTAACCCATGCGTTAAAAACACACTTTAATATATTTCACCCAATGACCCTGTCCATTTCTAGAATTTTGAGATACTGCCCTACCCCTAAGGATGGTTTTCTCATTGGTAAAATGGACTGTCTTTTAGCCAATTTTCCCCCACTGCGTTTCTGTGTGGCCCTGATTTAAATAGAGGGGAGGATCAATGATGGGGTGAAGGTAAGCTGTACTGAAGCCAAAAGCAGTAAGTGCTCTGAAAGTAGAGCTGAGTCAGGAGCAAGAGAGTTGAAGCTTTTGGGACCACAAGGCCAAGGTGATAAGCTCCTGGCCCTAGACTGAAGCCACAAGCCGTAGGCTGGGCACTGGCATCATCCGTAGCTTGCTTTGATCGCTGAAAGCATGTGCAAAGAATAGATGGTAATGGTTGGGTGTGTAACTTGAGTCTGCACCCCAGACGAAAAAGACCGGGGTTCAGTGTCCCTCACATGTTACCTAGCCCATACTGAGTGCAGAAGCTCACACATGAAAGTAAGTATTCTTCCCTTGAAGAGATCTGTCCTTGGCAGAGACACAAGTAAGGAATGGAAGTGAGGTGAGGCTCAGCCTCATTTAAGAGATGTTCACATACTTGCCAGCCTATTCACGGCGTTGTGTACCATGTACTTGTTGACCCCCAGAGGCCTTCTCCCATGATAGAGCATCACCAAATGAGCAAACCTTTTTTTTTTTTTTTTTTGCTCTTAAGTGTTTTCCTGAGCTTCAGGTATTAAATACCTGTAAAACTTGGCACGAGGGGATGAATACAGCTACAAGTCCAGTATTTCGTTTCCACAGGTGGAGTTGCCAGGCAACCATCACACTACAATACACAGCACTGTCATTATGGATCAACCCACTTCTCCCTGTAACTCCTCTCCTGCCAGACTGAAAAGGCAAGGCCGGCAGTGATGCCACTTAGAAGCGTTCATCCTCCAGGCGCTCTGAGTGGCTAAAATCTTCTCTTGTGGCAATCGCAGAATACTCTGGAGCTGGCCAGAATGATTCCACGTTATTAGAATACTCTTATGTCATACAGAAAATACACTGCCATTAAGAGAAGACTGTGACGGAAAATATAATGCAGACTATTAAACTTTGAAATTAGCAATGTAAATTATTTATCGTAAATTACAGGAAGCATTGCCAGGGGTTCCACGTTCAGCAGACAAGGTGCCGTCTTCGTCAGACTCTGGCTGCTCCTTGGCTTCCGTGGTAATTTCATCCATACCACTCACTGGATGACAATTTTATATCATAAGAGGTCCCCTGGTAGTGGATATTAATTTATAATGGAAGGAACAGGAGGGAGAATTTTTTTGTGTGCTCTTTCCCAGTAAAACACACAAACTGCTCCCTTGAGGCACATACAGTTACATATTAAAACATTAGTGATGGCACTAGAGTTAATAAGAGATATAATATACAATACAACCATATATAGTATATATTAAAAATCCACAAAAAGACATTATAGGTCCTAAAAGAAAGCTCCCAGGATAAATGGCGTTGCACGCTTTCTTGTGGTTAAAAAACATATCCTCGCTAAAAATAAGTAGTGCAACCTCAGTGGGATTCACAATTATCTGAGGTCAAATATCTGCAGACTATTTTTTCTTCCAATGAAGCATAAACCATAAAATCTTCCATTGTTGCCTCTAAACCATAATAGAGCTGCCAGTAACCAAGGGATGAAATAAATGTTTCCAAAGTAATAGAAAGCATTAAGCTAGATGAGTGGTTTTCATATTTCCTTAAATGATTCCTCTTCCACATGCAAAATATCTTCAATTTGGTTCCTCAAAATGAAAAGTATATAATACAACGATTTCAGGCTGTTCAGAAGCACTAATGTGGGATCCGCGTAATGCAAAATATTGTCAGTTTGGTTCCTCAAAATGAAAAATACATAATACAGCTACTTCAAGCTATTAAGAAACACTAATGCAAGGATCTATTTAATGTAAGAGACCTTGGATTTTGATCAAGATCTAGTAGCTATAATCTTAGCCATACAAAACTAACAGTAAAAAATCCCTCTTGGAGTTCAAAGCCTTAAACATTCTGCTTAAATGATTTTCCAGTAAGAAAACAGCATTCTCTGTTCAGGATCTCCAGAAGTGCTAATTCCCAGGCAGAGCTTAAATGGTATATGAAAGTTTACATTACAAAATAGTGGTGGAGTCTAGGACTAACCAGTGTACTTCATTCAAGGCGAGGTACAGCTTCATTCATGAGCTGGGGCTGTTGTCATGTGCAACACAATTCAGTATCGGAGTATGTTGAGAAACGATCCCCCTAATAGGTCTAGTTGACATTCCCCACCATGCGTAGCTAGAAAACGTTTTTGGGTGTGTTGGAAACTTTTAAGACCTACTCTCTTAGCAACTCTCAAATATACAAGACAGTATTATTAATTATAGTCACCATGCTGTACATTACATTCCCGTGACTTATTTTACTACTGGAAGTTTGAACTTTTGACCCCCCCCCCCATTTTGCCCACCCACCATCCACTCCCGATCTCTATAAGCTTGGTGGTTGCTGGGGTTTTTGTAGATTTCACACGTAAGTGAGATTATACAGTATCTGTCTTTCTCTGACTTACATCACTTAGATGGACCACTGATGGCATTAGGCTATGTTGCAAAGAGCCACATCACTTTCTTTTTATGGCTAAATAATACTCCAGTGTGTTTGTGTATGTGTGTGTGTACACATTTTCTTGATCTATTCATCCATCATGGACATTTGGCTGTTTCCATATCTTGGCTATTGTAAATCATGCTGCAGTAAACATAGGGGTGCATATATCTTTTCAAATTAGTGTTTTCATTTCTTTTGGATAAATACACAGAAGTGGAATTGTTGGATCATATGGTGGTTCTAATTTTAATTTTCTGAGGAACTGCCATACTGTTTTCCTTGAGGCTACGACAATTTACACTCCAAACAACAGCACACAAGGTTCCCTTTTCTCAGTATCTTGCCAAAGGCTTGTTATTTCTTGTCTTTTTGGTAATAGTCTCCATAATAGGTATGAGGAGATATCTCATTGTGGTTTTGATTTGCATATTCCTGCTAAAGAGTGATGTTGAGCATCTCTTCATGTACCTGTTGGCCATCTGTATTTTTTTTTAAATGCCCATTTGGATCCTTTATACTGCTGCTTGTGTATTTTTCTTTGCATTGCCTTTGCTTTTGGTGTCAAATCCAAAAAATAATCACTAAGACCAGTGTCAAATAGTTTACTACCTATGTTTTCTTCTAGGAATTTGATGGTTTCAGGTCTTACATTCAGGTCCATTTTGAGTTAATTTTTGTATATGCTGTATAAGACTGAGTTTGCCTGATACCATTTATTGAAAAGACTGTCCTTTCTCCATTGTGTATTCTTGATTTCTTGATCATAAATTAATGGACCACGAAAGTATGGATTCGTTCCTGGGATCTCTCTTCCACTGATCTGTGTGTCTGTTTTTATGCCAATGCCATAGTGTGTTGATGAATACAGCTTTGTGATCAAGTTTGAAATCAGAAGTCTGATGCCTCAAGCTTTGTTCTTCTCCAGACTGCTTTGGTTTCGGGGCTCTTTGGTAGTTCCATATGAAGTTGAGACTGGTTCTCTCTATTCCTGTGCTGTACTATGCTATTAGAATTTTGATGGTAATTGCATTGAATCTGTAGATTGCTGAGTAGTATGGACATTTTAACAAAATTGGTAGAATCCAGGAACACTACATATCTTTCCATGTATTTGTTTGTGTCAGGTTCTTACTGTTTTCGGAGTACAAATGTTCCACCTCCTTGGTTAAATTTTTCCTAGGCATTTCATGGTTTTTGGCTGTAATTGCAAATGGAACTGGTTTATTAATTCCTATTTCTGAATTTCATTATTTGTGTGTAGAAAACATACTCTGGTATGTAGATTTTGTATCTTTCAACTTAGCCAAATTTGTTAGTTCTAACAGGATTTTTGATGGAATGTTCAGAGTTTTCTATTAGATGTCATGTGCAAATAGTGACAGTTTTAATCCTTTCCAGCTTAGATGTCTTTAATTTGTTGCCTAATTGCTCTGGTTAGGATGGCATTTACTATGTTGAATACAAGTGGCAAGAATGCACTTGTCTTACTCCTGATCTTAGAGGAAAAGCTTTCAGCTTTTCACCATTGGTGTAATGTGCACTGTGGTCTTGTCACATTTGGCCTTTATTACTTGGAGGTGTAAGGGCCTGGTTAGCCAGAGGAAGCCATTTGGTTATAAACTTAGATTGACCCTGCCTCTCCCAGAGGAACTTACTTGCAAAGCCCAGATACAAGGGTGGGCCAGGCCGGGTGGAGACATCCAATCAGTAGGGCGTGCATATATTTACTATGGTAAATTGAAATTCAATTGGCCACCTGTGTATAAGCCAGGCTCAACCACCTCTATAAAAGTTAGTCTGTGAGGCTGGGAAGGGTCGTCGCCTCTTGGAAGAGAGACAGCCCTGACCAGTCAGTTTAATTCTCGATGCTTGGCGCGAAAATAAAGCTTTGTTTGACCTTCGCTTTGCATCAGTCTCATTCCTTTGATCACGGACCCATTATTGGGGGACTCTAACAGGAGGTACATTTCTTCTATAGGAATTTTGTTGAGAGTTTTTATCACAAATGGCTCTTAAGTTTTATCAGGTTTTTTTTTTTTTTTTGGCAACTATTGACATGATGATGACTTTTACCCTTCCTTTTGTTAATATGATGTGTCCTGTCAGTACATGGATATGGAACCCTCCTTGCATCACTGGACTAAATCCCACTCAATCATGGTGTGTGATCTTTGCAATGCATTGTTGAATTCTGTTAGCTAGTATTTTATTGAGTATTTTTGTATCTCTGTTCATCAGACATACTGGCCTGTGTTTTCTTTTCTTCTGGTGGGCTTGTCTGGTTTTAGTACCAGGATAAATCTGGCTTCATAAAATAAACTCAGAAATGTCTGAATACTGATTTTTGGAAGATGTTGAGAAGGATTGATGTTAATAATTTTGGAATCTTTGTTAGGATTCACCAGTGAAGACATGTCCTTGACTTTGGTGTGTTGGGAGGTCCAAAATCCAACATTTTGGATTACTGAATAAATTCTATTTCTAGTAATTGGTCTTCTCAGATTTTTTTCATCACTCAGTCTTGAAAAAAGTAGTTTTCATGTGTCTAGAAATTGGTTTCTTCTAGGTTGTCCAGTTTGTTGGTGTTTATTTTTCCTAGCAGCCTCTTCTGCTCTTTTGTATTTCTGTGGTATAAAAGTCATAAGGTCTTTTTAATTTTTGATTTATGTGTGACTTTTTTCTTAATATGTCTAGCTAAAGGTTTGTTGGTTTTATTTCTTTTCAAAGAACCAGCGCTTAGTTTCATTGATCTTTTCGTTGATCTTTTTGTAGTTTCTTGACGTAGGCATTTATTGTTATGAACTTCCCTCGCTGAACTGTTTTTCTGTATCTCCTAAGTTTTGGTATGTTGTATTTTCCTTTGAGTAAGGCATTTCTTAATTTCTCATTTTATTTCTTCATTGGCCCATTGGTTGTTCAGTAGCATCTTGTTTTATACCCCCCCTTTAGTGAAGTTCCCAGTTTTCTTCCTATAGTTGTGTTTTTTTTTTTTAATCTGAAGTCTTGAATGTCCCTTATTCACTGGCTGCATAAACTTGTGCTTTCATTCCATCATCTGTAAAATGGGTATAGAGAACCGGATACATATCTTAAGATCTGTTTGGTCTGTTATAAATACAGCTACTCTAGGTTTCCTTTCCTTCCCATAGAGCATCTTTTTTATCTGTTCACTGACAGTCTGTGTGTATCTTTATAACTGGAGTGCACTATAGTTAGAATAGAGATGGGTCTTGTTCTTTTTGTCTAGTCACTGTGTCCTTTGAAGAATTTAAGTGGAGACATACTCAAATAATTAAGAAATGTATGTACTTATACCATTTTGTTTATTTTCTCTTTTGTTCTTCTGTTCCCTTTTTCTTGTGTTTTCTTCCTTTGTGATTTCATGACTTTCAGTGGTGGTATTCAGAGATTCCTTTATGTTCATCATTTGTTGGTCTACAGTTGACCCTTGAACACTGACCCCTGCTTTCATGCAGTTCCAAGTCTGCATATAACTTTTGACTCCCCCAAACCTTAACTACTCACAGCCTACTGCTGACTGGAAGTGTTACCAATACTATGCATAGTTGGTTAACACATATACTGTACTACATATGTATTATATACTGTATTTACTCAAATTAAAGGACAATCATAAGGAAAATACAGTTAATATGTACTATTTTACAAAAAAAATCCATGTTCAAGGGACAACATGCTTACTGTTATGAATATAACTTGTACATAAACCTCATTGTAAGTGCAGTCTATTTCAAGTTGGTAAAGACTTACATACATTCTCAAACTCTTAGAATTTCTCTCTCCCCCTCACATTTTATATATCCCTTTATTAAGGTATTTTTACTACTTTTGTCTTAACATTTATTCTGGCTTTTAAGTGATTTTAGAAGTACGGGATCCACCACCTTTGCTATATATTTACTTTTAATAGTGAGATTTATGCTTTCATAGATCTTGTCACTAATTAGTGCCATTTCTTTTAAGCTTATACAAATCCCTTGAACATTTCTTGTAGGCTTGTAAATGGTGATGATGAACTCCTTCAGCTTTTGCTTGTCTGGGCACTATGCATCTGTCCTTCAAGTCTGATGACAACTTTGTCAGAAGTGTTCTGGGTTTGAAGATTCTTAAGATACCCTGCCACTCATCCTTGGCTTGCAGAGATCTGATAGTCTTTCAGAGATTTTTTTAAAGATATTATTAATTGACAGGGCACAAGCAGAGGGAGAAGCAGGGAGCCCAATGCAGGGCTCCATCCCAGGACCCTGGGGTCATGACCTGAGCTAAAGGCAGCTGCTTAACCAACTGAGCCACCCAGGCACCCCTGGGTTCCTGGTGCTTAACACGATTTTTCTCTTTTGGCTTTGGGTTCAAGTTATTTGAAACTCTCTGATCTTCACAGATCTGAATGGCTTATTCCTCCCCAAGCTTGGGGTGTTTTCAGACAATTTTTTCGAGTCCGTTTTCTGCCTCTTTCTCTCTTCTCCTGAGAGTCCTAAAATGTGAATGTTGAATGCTGGTCTACCTGTATTGTCCTCTGAGTTCCTGAAGCTATTTTTACTTTTTTGTTTCTTCTCTTCTTTTTGGTTATATTCTGATGGGCTGAGTTCACTGCCTTGTCTTTTAGTACACTGCCTTTTTCTTCTACTTCATTCAATCCGCATGGCATCCCTTTAGGGTGTTTTTCATATCACTTTTGTATTCTTTGGCTTGGTGACTCCTATTTGGTACACTCTTATATTTCCAGTCTCTTCAAGGAGACCAAACTTAATACTGAGCTTGGTATTTACTGGATTTACTGTATGATCACTATTTTGAACTCCTTATCAGGCACATCACTCATCTCCATTTCATTAAGGACTTCTTTTCCTGGGGTTTTGCCATCTTTTTTTCTTTTCATGTGCTATATAAAAAAGCCACCTCTCCACTCTGGAAGAAATGGCTGTGGGTAGGAGATGAACCTCATCTTCTAACCTTTTTTTTTTTTCCCTAGCTCTTGGTTCTCCTTCAAACCTTTGAGATTTTCTAAGAACTGATTTTATTTTTAGTGGTTCTCAGTTATTGAGGGTGTGCCATTACCTGTCATTATGCAGGCATGGAGGATCCCAGTTAGCAGTTGTGTCCAGGGCCACCTGGGTGGTTCAGCTGGTGAAGTATCCGCCTTTGGCTCAGGTCATGATCCTGGGGTCCTGGGATCAAGCCCCACATTGGGCTCCCTACTCTGTGGGGAGTCTGCTTCTCCCTCTGCACCATCCCCCTGCTTGTGCACTCTCTCTCAAATACATAAAATCTTGAAGAAGTTGGTGCCTGGGTGGCTCAGTTGCTTGAGTGTTCAACTCTTGGTTTGGGATCAGGTCATGAGAACCAGCCCTGCCTCAGGCTCCATGCTGGGTGTGGAGCCTGCTGAAGACATTCTCCCTCCACCTCCCCACTTCCATTCATGCTCTTGTCCTACAGGGCCTAAGCATTGCTGGCCACCATAGCCAGGCTACGTGGAGGTGTCCCCTTAGTGGCATTTGCAAAAAACTGAGGCACCAGCCACGTGTACAAGCTCCTTGAACTAGCTAGAGCACGGCTGAGGGTGAGTGCCCAGCTGGCAATGACTGGCCTATGTTCCCTGAGAATACCTCTGGAGACCCCTCCATGTGTGTGTGCTAAACCTCAGTCCTGAGCCTCAGGCCAAAACTGCATGAAAAACGGGCCTCTTTCCCATAAAAAGGGTGTATTTTCATCTGTTGGTAGAGTACCCTGGGGGTTGTCACCTGCCAAGAACTACCTTGGATTCTTACAGTCCTATGGGACTCTGGAATTCAACCTCCTGGGCTAGCAGAGGCTGGGGTGCCAGATGCATGTAAAAGCCTCCCCCCCAGGGTGGGGGGGGGGGGGATCCTGGTGCCACAGGATCACAGCAGCCGGGGAGGCTGAAGGTGGTGCTTTCCAATAAGCAAATGATCCTCTTCCTCCACTTGAAGATTGGTCTGCTTCCGTCTTGGGTCCTGACCATAGGTGAATACAGGCACAGGAGCCCCTTTGGTACTATTTCTACAGCCTTGTGGACCCCCTAGGTGCAAGCCACATTGGTTTTTAAAGTTGGGGTGCCCGATGTGGGATGTAAAATCCTAGCTGTGTGCATTGAATTCCCTTCTGATTGTGGATCACATGGCTAGACGGTGTCGCTGCTTGTCCTACCTCCTTCAATGCTGGTCTTTTCTTCTTCTTCACCTCACAGGTAGGAGGTGCTCAGCTAGTTTCTAGGTCTTTTTCAGAGGAAATTATTCCTTATGCAGATGTAGGGCCTGTGGGTCCAGGGCAGTTCAGGATCTTCCAGTGTTGCCATGTTGAACCAGAACTCCTATTTTCAAAGTAGTAAACTGTGTGTCCTTTACAAGCTGGGCCCTGCTGGAAAGCCACAATTACCATGAGACTAAACTGGGTTAGGCCAATTATAGCAACACCAAAAATGGCCACATATGGTATTTTTCTTTCCATTTAACACCTGGCATTTTTTGGAGCATTCCTTACTATATGGTAGTGTTTGTTCCTGTTCAGTGTTTATCCTAGTCACCTGCTAGACAGTGTGACTGCAGCTCTTACAGCAACAAGGTGACACCTCCCAAGCACCAGCCCAGATCGGTCTCCAAAGCCTTACTGGTAAAGGGTCATTCTGTGGTCCGCTGGCAACGTCATAGTCTCTGCCTAGACTCCTGGTGTTATCATCCACTCAAGCAGTTTTATGTCTTATAATTACCACTCTTATAATAGCACCCGCCTCATGGAGCTGCTCTGAAGATTGATGGGATCTCTCATCTACTGTCAAAGAGTAGGGACCCATGGTCTGGCAGCTGCCATTACCATTAATACTAATTATTAATAATTAAACCTCAAGCATCTTGGACCCTCTCCTCTAATTTTTAAATGTCCCAACTGTCTCTTCTCTTTACCTTTTTCATGTCTGTCCTGAGCTGTTTCAGTAAACCCCTGACTTCGATTTCCATTGCCTTTCTGTTCCCTTGCCCCCAAGAGCTATTTTCTCAAACATGAATCCAATAATCTCATGCTCATGCTTCCATGCTTCCAAATGTTTGTCAGCAGCATCAATTTCAAAGTCCTTAGTTTAACATGCAATACTTAAATGGGCACAGTCTAGCTTCTTAGCCCAGTGACTATAATCCACAAGTATTAAAGAAGTGTGTGTTCTTTAATGCTTGTGTCCTTTGACACCTCATTGCTATTGCATGTTCTACCTCCTGTGCTTGGAAAGCTCACCTTCCTTTCTTTACTGGCCGTGATTTCCTGCCCCGTCCCACCACGATCGTGCTGTTGCACTGTTCTCCCAGCTCCAAAAGGAGGACTAACTCACCTGCATTGCTTTGCTTGTCCATTTCTTGTTAAGTTCCGCCAATTGTAGTACCTGTAAGAGATCCAAGGGCAGGAAGATCCCTTCAGTCTTTGTAGTGGTGCTGTTTTTCTGCTGTTTACTAGTACCTTCGTTAAAAACTATTTGGCTAACCTTCCCAAGTATATAACCTGAAGGCAGTCCTCAAGAAACACGAGATAAAACCAAGTTGAGGGGTATATGCCTATATGTAACCAGCCTGTTCTCTCTCAAGGAAAAAAAAAAAAAAAGTCAAGATCTTTTTACTCCCCCATACCTTCTATTTCCAAAGAAAAGCCTGAGGAAACTTTCTGGATTTCGGGAGAAAAGAATATACTTGGATGTCATATATGATCCTCACTGAATCCGAGAAGGAGAAGGAAGGAAAACCTATACCGTGCAATTGGCAAAATGTAAACATGGACTGTGGGTTAGAAAAGAACATTGTGTTTTAAGTCCATGAATTGATCATTACATCCTCATTATGTAAGAAAATGTTCTCAGGAAGTAAATACTGGCATGTTCAGGCATAAATGAGCTTGGTTTCTATTCAGAAGTGTGTGTGTACATAGAGAGAAGGGGGGGAGGCAAACTTTCAGAATCGGTGGACCTTGACTGATAGGCCTGTGAAGCAGCACTCATCAATAATCATGGAATCAACCTGTACCCTCCTTTTTAATAATAATAACTATCCATCAACAGAGTATACTTTGTTATACACACTTTGTGTCCAATTGTCATTTTTTTAAGATTTTTATTTATTTGACAGAGATCACAAGTAGGCAAGATAGGCAGGCAGGGAGAGAGAGGAGGAAGCAGGCCCTCCATGGAGCAGAGAGCCTGATGTGGGGGCTTGATCCCAGGACTCTGGGATCACAACCTGAGCCGAAAGCAGAGGCTTTAACCCACTGAGCCACCCAGGCGCTCCTCCAATTGTCATTTTATCCTACAAACCACTGCAGGATAATGTCTGGTCGTTTTGAGAGCCTTTTGAGAGCCCAGAGGGTTGAGGTGGACCCTGGAGTCTGGGGCTGTTCACCTCCAGCATGTAGGTGGAAAAGCTTGATGCTGTACCCTTTCCTGAGCAATTCAGGGCACCCTGGAGTAGGGGGGAAGGGACATGTCCTCATCTGTAGCGCTCCGTCAATATGGTGGCCACTTACCACATACGGCCACTGCGCACTGGATACGTGGCTCATACAAGCGGAGATGCTGCTCCAAGTATAATAGACACATAGGTTTATCATGAAAAACAATGCAGAATATCTCAGTATTTCTTCACATTTGATTTTGGATGTATTTGGTTAAACTAAATGTCTTATTAATTTTGTCTGTCCCTTTTACTTTAGTGAGCAGTGTATCAATTTAAAACTATACACGTAGCTCTCATTATTTCTTTTGGCTAGTGCTGGTCCACACAGATGAGCACATTACTAATTAAGCGACTTTGTGGATTCTCCTTATTCTTCTGTGACAAAGGCACCCAATAATTCTTGCCTTCTTCATCTCTCTTTAAAACAGGGGTAAGGTCTACTGGGACAGTATTCATGAGCGTTAGTGGACATTCAAATCACCAGCAGCCCTCTTGTTAAAATCTGGATTCTGATGATTAGGTCTGGGGTGAGCCTGTGACTCAGCATTTCTAACACGCTCCCAGGTGCTCTGCTGCGGGTCCTGGACCACACTGCGTAGACAGAGACGAAGGCATGCCAGACTTTAATTTAAGGCAGGTGTTAGCATATAAATGTTTCCTTAACTGCAGGAAAGTCAGTATTTTAGGAAACCTAATTGCTGCTAACCACTTCTAGTTATATCAAATAGTCCTAAGAATGATTTTCCCAAATCCACACTAGGAGTTACCACAATATTAATGGATTGCTTAAAAACGTGAGCCTTGCTACTGAGAACCTAAGAAGCTACAGTGTATTTTCGGAAAAGCAGTAGTGGAATTCTGTATGCGTACAACAGCAGCTGTGCTTCAGAGGATATTAGAGGAAGTCAACGGGACTTAAGGCCCCTGAATTCGGGCATTGTGGATGTGCTTTAGAAATTCCAACTGGGGGCACCTGGGTAGCTCAGTGGGTTAAGCCGCTGCCTTCAGCTCAGGTCATGATCTCAGGGTCCTGGGATCGAGCCCCGAATTGGGCTCTCTGCTCAGCAGAGAGCCTGCTTCCCTTCCTCTCTCTCTGCCTACTTGTGATCTCTCTCTGTCAAATAAATAAGTAACATCTTTAAAAAAAGAAAGAAATTCCAACTGGAGGGCACCTGGGTGGCTCAGTCTGTTAAGCATCTGCTTTCAGCTGAGGTCATGATCCCAGAGTCCTGGGATTTAAGCCCTGCATGGGGTTTCCTGCCCAGCATGGAGTCTGCCTCTGCCCCTCCCCCTGCTTGTGTTCACTCTGTCTCTCTCAAAAACAAAATTTTTAGAAATCAATTCCAGGGATGCCTGGGTGGCTCAGTTGGTTAAGCCGCTGCCTTCAGCTCAGGTCATGATCCCAAGGTCCTGGGATCGAGTCCCGCATCGGGCTCCTTGCTCGGCAGGAAGCCTGCTTCTCTCGCTGCCTCTGCCTGCCTCTCTGCCTGCTTGTGTGTACTCTATCTCTGGCAAATAAATAAAATCTTTAAAAAAAAAATCAATTCCAGCTGGATCAAAAAAAGACCAACTTTCTGTGTACCTAGGATTTTATCAAAATATTTCTACATTACAGTTCTTATCTAATGAAACTGTTGCCTTCTTACCAATTTCTAGCTAATGTCACACCCAAGATGACGGGGACCAGGAACTATGTCCTGAACCATGCCAAGCAGCAACCATCGCTGGAGTAGCAACAAGCAAGTTCTCCAAGCTGTCAAAGACCAAACCAGGTCCATCAAAACCCCAAGAAGGGGGTCATAGAACAGGGAATGCTCAGCAGTGTTGTGCTGAGAATATAATCCTTTCTGAGAGAAAAGGTAATAATAGGGAGTGTTTTGTGGATTTACTAGTAGGATTAGCTTGTATCACACTGGGCGGTAATGATGATGATTCTCATTTGGTCAAAGGCGAAACAACAGATGAGATGGAAACCCACACTTGAATCCAGGACTTGAGAATTCTGAGTCTAGGCCCAGCACTGCCACGCCAACCTAGAGCAGGAAGCAAGTTGGAGTGGGAGGCCCTGTTGGTAAAGGTCTAGTGCCTGCTCTAGGCACAAGTTTGACCCCTTGTCTACCCTTCCCTCAGGAAAGACCTCATCAACACATTCATCCTAAAGGAAGAATGGGATTTCCCAATCTCCAGCATCATATCAAGAAGGAAGCAGAGAAGAGTAACCACCCAGCAAAGGAGGAAGCCCACCCAGCACCCTGAAACCATGTCCCCTCAGGCCCTGTAAGGCAAATCCTGTCTCCTTCAGATACCCGCGCAATTCTGATTTAGCAACAGTAAGAAAAATCTTTTTTTGCTTTTGTAGGTCATCATGACAGAAACCTCACAGACCTCCCGAAAACGGATTCAAGAACATTCTACACTGACTGTACTTTGTGCTTCTTGGGGCTATTTTTGTTTTGTTTCCTAGAAGTGCTCCTTGCTGAGCAGAGCTTTACAGGTATTTGCAGAAGGTCGATACCGATTTTCTCCCAGCTTGTGATAGACAAAATGACTTTTCCTGAGACTATCAAAACAATATGCTTACCCCAGAGAGGTACGATCTATAAGTGATAATTCTTACCCGCCTGCTTTTCTTTTTCTAGATTTTGCTGTCCCCTTCGATGTTACTGTATGGGTCAAAAGGCAAAATCTCTTTATTAGTGGAAGAGTACCATGTAGCGATAAGGAAGTTGCAGGTCACCGACCACACGAGTCCGTGTGACAGAATGGCTCAGCACAGGTGAGATTCTGAATCCTGGCACACAAAGCACTTTGAGCAGCCTTAGTGTGGCTCTTTGGTGTGCCTCTATAGGGAACAAGATTCTAGCTCTGTCCGACAACGAAGCTCTGCTTACAGGAGCTCTGGAATGCCTAAAAGAGAAGCCACAGGGAAAGGGATGTTTGCCTCCATTGTAAAAAGATGGAGACTCATACTTAGATTTCATGAACCTTGTTCATAAATCAACCTCCAGAGAACAGATTTCATCCTACCAGTACAATGTCACATTTTTTTAAATATTTCTTCCACAAACTCCTAACTACCTCCAGATGGGGTTCTTGCCTTCCAATGTCCTCAAGGTTTCAAAATTGTGCCCACCCCCCCGGCCCCCCAGCCCACATTGCTGACTAACGACCTAGCAGAATGCTGAACTCTCTTTTCGTGACCCCTCCTCAGAACTTGGCCTTGCTTCTGGGATGGAAACAGCTTGCAAGCCAACTGTGTCAGCAGTAGCACAAAAGGCAGAGAGCCCAGAAGACAGTCATGCATATTTATTATCCAAACTAAAAGCCTACAGCATGGACATAAAAACAGAAAAACCAGAGTTGACCATAAATGAACATAAATGGGCAATTTGGCCGCATCATCAAGTTCTCTGACTCCACATCAAACCTTTTCCTGGAGAACATGCCTGGGCTATCTCACCTCCAATGAGGTGGAAAGATGCTAATGCAACCTTGAAGTTCTTACTTGGCGCCCATCCGTCTGCTCGTGCTTTTATAGCAAAGCCCTAACGTGTCTCTGAGCACTGAATGACTAGGTTCTAGACACATCTGTCCCCCCCTTAATGACATAAGACTATTTTCTCTGTAAAGCAAATGGTCTCAGAATTCTTTCGTCACTTACCTGGACTCTGCTTCCTTGTACACAGTAGCTCAGCTCCTCCCTGAGGAAGGATGCCGGGGAACCTTCTGGTGGCAAATCTCAACAAGCACATAAAACATCAGGGAAACATTGAAAAATTAAGAGGGTGAATCTGTAATACGGTAACACAGGTATTTCTTTAAGGAAAATATAACAAGAGAAGAGATAGAGGGAAAAAAGGAGGGAAGAACAATAGGGAGAAGGAACCGTGATTATTAGGAGTTCAGTGCCCTCTTTGTAAATTATACACACATCACCGACACCAGCCAACTGCATTCTGTGTACCTGGTGTAGAGCAGCCGTAGGTACAGCAAATAGCAGAAACATCGAAAGCTTAACAGTAGCCGCTGAAAACAAGACTATATAAGAGAAGACATTAGTCACACAGCATGACCTCAGAAAGGACAGTATAATTTTCTAACACTTGGCAATTCCTTTCTAATGTCAATAATGATGGTGAACAGCAATATAGAGACCACGTGAGTGCATGAGAATGGCAACATTTTGAACAAAAGGCAATACTAAGTGCCGGTGGAGATGTGGAGAGGTGCGGACTTAGGGAGACAGCTCCAGGGAGTTAAAGTGGGTTCAGCGGGATGCCTGGGTGGCTCAGTCGGTTAAGCGGCTGCCTTCGGCTCAGGTCATGATCCCAGCGTCCTGGGATTGAGTCCCACATCGGGCTCCTTGCTCGGCAGGGAGCCTGCTTCTTCCTCTGCCTGCCACTCTGCCGGTGCTCGCTCTCTCTCTCTCCCTGACAAATAAATAAATTTAAAGAAAAAAATTTTTTAAGTGGGTTAAGCAGTCCTAGTAATGAAATACCTTCGTGTGATCCCTGTCAGCAGTACCTAACTCATGGGTAAATACCTCAGCGGAATTCTCGGCTTATAAGGATCTCAGCACACAGAATGTGCACAGTCCTAGAGCTGCCCCCCAGATCCCCCCCCCCTGGGGAACTGGGTGAGTAAAAGAGGATGGAGGTGTTCCACCGACACTGTGCAGGAATTAGAAGCCATTAGCTCCATCCCAAGAGCAATATTACCAGATCTTAAAAATATTAAGTGGGAAAAGCCCAGGAAAAAAATGCATAACTTTGTGTAAATTTTTCAGAATATGTAGACACAAAAACAATAAATACTTTCTAAGAGTGCCAAGTGACCCGTTCCTATGACAAGGACATCAGAGGGGCAGCCCATGAGGAGAACACAAGCGGCAACCAGAAAGAAAGAAAAATCTTTTTTAATTAATGAAACTACTGGGGCACCTGGGTGGTTCAGTCAGTTCAGCATCCGCCTTCGGCTCCACTCCGGTCATGATCCCAGGGTCCTGAGGTCGGGCTCCCTACACAGCAGGGAGCCTGCTTTTCCCTCTCCTTGTGTTCTCTCTCTGACAAAGACCAAGCTGAGGACTCCGGGGCTTATCCCTCAGTTACTGATAGTAAACTACAAAATCATAAAGATAACATAGAGATCCACCCCGAACACTTGGGAAGAAAGAGCCGAGTACAAAGAGAAGCCCAGACACCCATTAGCCCAACCCTTTGACATAAAATCCATTTTCTCCTCCCACCTTCCCTACTGTATCTTCTTAATAACCTGGAAGGCGAGGTGTGCATGGAGAATTCTGGTACTTTTCAGAGTTTGGTCTCAAACATGGGAACCTCAAGCCAGCTCTCCTCACTCCCTGTCCTCTATTCCACCTTGTATTCGTGCCCGTGATCTCCAGCCAGCACCTGGAGAGTGGCAGCCACTTCTTCCCCTCAATCCAAATAGCCACCCCTGGTCAGCTCTGGACTGGAGGATTCCATAATGGTGATATGCAGTTCACAGAGGCAGGCTGGGCAGGCAGGAAATCCTGGGGCCTGAGCGCTCCTGAGTACCTGGAAGGGAGGGATTGGGCTCTGAGACCTTCAGAACACTCACCCTATTACTAAGAAGGCCGTAGCAGGTCCCCCAGAGTGAGCTGGGGCCCCTCCTGTCTAGGCCAGCGGAAAGTTCCTGGTAATAAAGAAAACACTGAAGAGTAAGCACTGTGACCATTATGACTGATTTAGCTTTTTAGTTATTGCAAATTAAAGCTACCAACATCTGGACTGTCTGGCTTGTGGGTGAATTATTGCAAATTGCAGCCTGATACCTTCCGGCATGTTCTGTATTTATACATAAAACATGAAAATTATCACCATCAACTGATTTTTTCCATGGAAAATTGAGAATGTCCAAACATTTAGTGAAGACAGGTTTGGTCCACCGTATGTCATAATCCATAAACTAAATCTGTATTTTATTACAGTTTCAATCTCTAAATAAAAAGTGTTCTAATACTTAAAGATTTGTGACCAAATCATGATTTTTCCTTAAACTTTTGGTACTCAGAGTGTGTATTGAAAGTTAATTATACATTATAAATACAGTCCAAGAGTATGACAATCACACTCTATGATGGCCATTAATAGACTCACCTAATAAAATAGTTAAGAATGTTTCTATTGATTATGCCAAAACAAAAAAAAAAATGATTACAATAATCCTTAACTGGCTCAGAAATATTTAATCTGGTAAAAGGAAGAGTCAGATCCAAGACATAAAGAGATTGTAAAATGCTGGCACAGCAAAAAGAGTAGGAGTTTTTGAGAGTAACTTACTCTCAAAAAGCTTTAGTGTTGTAGCCTTTATGAAGAACTATAGTTTCAATGGCGGACTTCTGACAGAATCCACTGAAGGAGGTAACTCACTGATCAGCCAGGTTCTGCTTGGCTCTCACTACTTCCCTGGAATCCAGGTTCCTCACCTCCCACCTCTCCGATCTGCTACCATAGCCCTCAGTAAATCTCATCTGTTCACACTGGGAATATTTCTTACTCGCGCCTCTCTGCTGTATTTATGTATCCCTCACACCAGGGAAGGATTCTGAGAAAGAGCTATCTGTAAGCGGAAATGGCATTTAGCAAAATTGCCATGGTTTTAAGCGAAGCCTAGCAAATTTCGCAAAGTCATTTTCTTTTCATATGGGGACAGATGCAAAAAAGAACAAGGTTCAAAGGATTTCTTCTTGCTGCCTGGCATCATCCTTCAATGACCACATGGAACAGGTTACTTAAGGTGCTTTTAGATTAAGACCATGGTCTCTAGATAGCATATGTTCATTCACACTGCCATTTGTGGAAGAAAGTTCTCTGTCACTGCCCCTCCCCCCACACATCTCTGTCTTAAATGTGATAGGTCTTTTTATCCTATCATCAGCATCTTTCAGGGGACATAAGGGGCAAATTTAGTGTTCTTAGAAGAGCATTTGCTTGACACAAACTGGTTTAAAATAAAGAGAGAAAACGGATTTTGCATCCTCCTAAATACACAACCAATAGGTATCAATTAAGAGACCCACTTAGCAGGGACTCTGTGGCAGGGACTGTGGGCCAGCGGGGGAGGGGGGTGTGCCCACAGGAATAAGACGCAATGGCACAGGCTGGACATGTGTTATCCATCTCATCCTGCAAATAACCAAGAGTGAATGGTGTTTTCATGACCTGGATTCAAGTGTCAAAGCTGAGGATCCAGGATGCAAATGTAACCCAAGTTCAGAAATTCCTACCTCACTGCCGTTCCCGCAGCTCAAGGTGCGCTGGTGAGCCTCACGTCTTCCGCTGGTCTCCAGCGCCCACTCCGACCACAGCACTGACTGGGGAGAGAGACCACGACTCGGGAGAAGTCTTGCTGTGGAGATCTGTAAAACACCCACCAGGAAATGAAGGTGAAAAAAAATATGCCTTTTTCATGACTACTTTTATAATAAATATTTAATTTTTCATTACACTCTAAGGAAGAAAACAGATTCCATGGTCATCTTTTCGATTTGCCTGCAAATGCATTTCTCTGCTCCCCGCCCCCCCCCCAATAAAACCAGACTAGAATTTTTATAGTGACCCTATTGTATTCCTGCAAGGGTGGATGGGAACCTTACCACGAGCTCTGCAAAGAGCCTACTTCCCTGCACGTACACGTCGGAACTCTGTACAAGTCTGCTGAACCCTTCAAGGACCTATTATCCCCATTTACCCTTGGTTAGATTTTCCTATTTTCTTCCTCATAAGCTCTTCATTTCCAACCCTATCATCTTTCCCCACAGCCTGCAACTCTTTGTTCTGATAGGCACATGGGACAACCAGGGACGCTACACTTTCCTGGCTGCCAGCCATGGAATTTGCAACACTTTTTGGAGGAGGCTTTTGCAATTTTTACTCTTGTCATTTTCTGCACATCTGTGGCTGATGTAGGAAGAACAAAGCTCCAGCAATTTGCTCCCGCTATCTGGCTTGTAGCAATGCCTTCCAAATTCCTGCTCACCCTATGCACCCTCCCAGAACGCGCTAAGTTGCTTCTCTTGTCTGGGCAGCACCGCTGCACTAATCAGCTGATTTCTCAGACTTTTGAGGCTTTTTGATCCAGCCAATTTCCCTGGATTCCAAACAGGTATTTAGAACAATTTTTAAGTGGCATATCCCCTGCCTTTTACACAATGTAACACCCCACGCCTCCAAGCCACTACAGAGACAGGAGCTGGGGTCCTCACTCTGCTAAGTATGGCATGTGAGACTACGGACAAGTTCTTTAACTCTCCACGTTTTCATGTGCTGAGTTTCCGCCTCCTGGACAAAGGGAATCCTAACACCAATCTCCTCATGTTACTGTGAGGATTCACTAAGGTGGTCCTTAAGTCTGGCATATCCTAATTGTTCCATAAATGTTACGCGGTATTAGAGACAATAATTTATACGCATCACTGAATAACTACGTATAGCCTCAATGCTTGGTGCAATAGGGAAAAAGAGGCAGTAGTAGCTACAAGCACATATCACATGCCCACCCTCTCCTACATGTATTTTTACATCATCAGATAAAGTGAAAAGCCACGGTCTTCGCAGAGCATCTAATGGCGCGCGTGCAACTAATGCTACCATGCAATGTCTGTGAGAAGTGCCATACCCAAACACCATCACGGGGAATTCCAGTGAGGGGACAGAAGGAGTGGTGAGTAAGCGTAAGCATGGATGCTCACGTCTCAACTCCAAGTGCAGAATCGCATTTGAAATAAGCATTCAGGAACTGTCCCGTTGATGATGAAGACTGACTCTGCAGTTACCTAATGATAGAAATCTAACTTGATCTGGCTTTTAGCCACAAAGGGAATTGCTTAGTTCAGAAAACCAAGAAGTGGTGGGTGGAGTGAGGATGAATCTTCAGGCACGGCGGAAGCCACAGGCTCCCGTGATGCCCATGAGAAAGCGGACACCTGGCTCTGCTTTCTTCTGGGTTGACTTCATGCTCAGGTGGCCTTCCACTCTGTGTTGGCCACTTCGTCCTGGGCTACCAGCCTCATGGCTCAGCAGGCGCTACTAAAAGGTTGTTCTGGGAAAAGTCCAGGATTCCATCTCACTGCTCCCACTCAGGGCACATGCTCTCAACTAGTCATATGGCTAGGAAGATGGAAAACCACAACCAGGTAAGTGTCTGGGCGCCTCTTCCACCTCAGAGTGGAAGCCCACGTCCACCATACTTAAAGCCTCTGGATAGGGGGTAACGAAGAGTTGGTTTCCCCCAAAGAAAACTAGGCTGCTAATTTTCCAGTGCACTTGGATAGGGCCCAGCCAATACAGTGGATAGGCAATCGCACGGCCTGAACTACAGACCTTGAAGAACGGCTACGATTTACATGAGCATGAACAGAACAAAACAACACTACAAGGCTCTTTATGAGATGAATGTAGGAATCACAGCTCACATTGTGTGAAGCAGCTCATGAGTGATGGGGCATAACCACACTGGAAAGCCAGGTTAAAGCAGAGGTGTCATTGGTTTGGTACAAGCACGGAAGTTAGGGCAGTTTTCTCTTGCTAGGTATGGGTAACCACACCAAAGCCTGAGTTGCCTGAACTAAGAGCAGGTCATTTCAGCTCCATTTGGCTTCAGTTGAGACTCAACAGACACTGGGGACTGAACTCAACTCAAGGCTCGCTTGCTGGCATGTCTGCTAGACGATGGCAGGTGTTGGCTGGGACTAAGGCTGGGAGAGGTGGTCTCCTTGTGCTTGTTTGGCTTCCCCATGTCATGATGTCTGAGTTCCACGACTCAGTGTCTCAAGGTGTCGTGTGGAGCCTGTGTCACCGTGCAGGACTTGGGCTCGTGGTATTTGTTTTTGCTACTGTACGACAGTACTGATTTATTTTGATTACTAAGGTCCCTCTAAACTCTGTAGTTGACGCAAGCTCTCTGCAAGTCCAATGACAAGATACAGTGCTACCCAAAAGTCAAGGACTGCAGCAAAATATCAATGAAGAGAGGATTTACAACGCTTTAGGAAAGAATAGTGAAGAGTACTTGTAGGCAAGATGTTACAACAATAGAGAAAAATCCAAGAAAATGCTAACTGACACCTGATCTCTTATTTTAAATGCAATGCATGGGAAATGAAAAGATGGTTGTAAATGTTGAGGTCATTATTATTTATGGTACACTAGTGACTGCCTCTTTTTTGTGCCTCCTCATTTTTAAGGACCCATGTGATCACAGTGAGAGCACCCAGATAATTTCCCCTTATCGTGATTCATGATTCAGTCATATCTGCCCATCTCTTTTGCCATGAAAGGTAACATATTCTCAGTGCCTGGAAATGAAGACTTTTTCTCTTTGAAAGAAACATTCTGCCCACCACACTTAGTTCAAGCCATAGGAGAAATGCAAAATTCTTGGTAATTGCTAGGCACTGAATTGCACCATCAAACAATTATTTATTAAAGCCTTAACCCCCAATGTGATAATATTTGGAGGTGGGACCCAATTTCTACTGTATAAGCCACAAACTACCACTTTTTGTTATGGCAGCCTTAGCTGACCAAAATAGTAATTAAAACTACTCTTAAATAGTGATTGCCACATACTTAACTATCTCTGTCCTAGTTGTTTTATAATTCGTATCTATTTTTCTTAAACATTTTCTATCCAAATAAGAGAGGCAATGTAACAATACTAGATTACTCTCACCTTAAACAGCTTTTGGTAAATTCTCACAATAGCACTCATTTATTAAATAATTTTCATTCTGATTTTTAGAAAAGTTGGCCACCAAGTTGGTTAAAATATAAATTTCCCCCAAAATATACAAATGGGAAAAGATAGTCTCTTCCATAAATGGAAGTTGGGAAAACTGGATAGCCACAATAGAAAAGAATGAGACTATACCACTATCTTTTACCATGCACAAAAACTACCTTGAAATAACTAAAAGACTTGAACTTAAGACCAGAAATCATAGAACTAATAGAAGAAAACATAACTGGTAAGCTCCTGGGCAGTAATTTTTTTTGGATCCAACTCCAAAAATAAAAGCAACAAAAAACAAATATAAATGAGACTATATTAAACTAAGAAGTTTCTGCACAGTAAAGGAAACCATCAGCAAGATGAAAAGGCAACCTTCCCACTGGGAGAAAGCACCTTCAAGTCATCTATCTAATAGGGTGTTAATATGCAAAATATAGGAACCATTTATACAACTCAATAGCAAAAACAAAAAAAAATAAAACAAAAAACAAACAAAAACCAAACCACATTGAAAAATGGGTAAATCAGAATGAGCTATCACCTCACACTATTACAAAAAAAAATAAGGGCTATTATCAAAAAGACAAGACATAGTAAGTGTTTGGGATAATGTAGAAAAACAGAGCCATCATTCACATTACATTCCCCCGGTGGGAATGGTAACTGTTATGGCAACCATGAAAACAGCACGGAGGATCGTCCAAAAAATTACTAATAGAACCACCCTATGATCCAGCCATTGCACTTTGGGATATTTATCTGAAGGAAATGAAAACACAAGCTCAAACATCTATCTGCACCGCCACGTTCATTACTACGTTATTTACAATAGCTTAGGCAAGGAGACAGCGTGGGTGTCCCATCTGTGGACGACTGCATAAAGAAGATGTGTCATACATACATACACAAAGCAGTGTTACTGGGCCATAAAAAAAGAATGAAATCTTGCCACATGGGCAACATGGATGGATCTTGAGAGCATTATGCTACGTCAAGTAAGTCAGAGAATGATAAATACTGTATGATCTAATGACAAACAAATGTAAATAGAAAGAATGGGTTGGTGGTTGTCAGATGCAGGGATTGGGAGGTGGGCAAAATGAAGGGGATCAAAAGGCACAAACTTCCACTTATTAAAACAAGTCCAGTGGATGTAATGTATAGATAGTATGGTAACTATAGATAATAATACTGAAACATTTGAATTTTTTCTAATTCGAAGTATTTTTATGTTGGTAAGAGAATAAATTTTAAAGTTCCCATCACAAGAAAGAAAAAATTTAACCATGCGTGGTGATGGATGTTACCTAGACTCACTGTGGTCATCATTTTACTTTCTATCCTTAAATCCATTTTGTTGTACACCTGAAATTAACATAAGGTTATAGGCTCAATTATATCTCAATAAAAATAATATACATTCCCTGGCCAGTTGCTCAAAATCCGATTCCAAACGTGGTTCTGGTTCCATAATGAAGTCATCCAGGGAATATCTAAAAATATGGATCCCTATGCCCTGCCTCAAAACCTTTAAATCACAACTTTCTCTTTTGTCCCTCTTCCTCAACTGGAGGTAATTTTGTTCCCTAAGGAAGACATTTGGCAATATCTGAACATATTTCTGATTGTTACAATTGAGGAGGAGGGATATGCTACTGGCATCTAGCAGGCAGAAGCCAGGGATGTGGCTAAACAGCTTCCAGAACCAGCACCACCCATAATAAACATATCCAACCTTCAATCTTGGTGGTGCCACATTGAACGATTCCATCTTTTGTGATTCCAATGTGCAACTAGAACTGACAGACACTACTCTGGCTTCCTTCTATCCATATTTCTTTTTTTTTATTTTTAAGATTTATTTGACACAGAGAGATCACAATTAGGCAGAGCAGCAGGCAGAGAGATGCTGAGCAGAGAGCCCGATGAGGGGCTCGAACCCAGGACCCTGAGATCATAACCTGAGCCGAAGGCAGAGGCTTAACCCACTGAGCCACCCAGGCACCCCCATATTTCTTTATTTCTTTAATGAAACACAACTTTAAATACAGCTCTGTGGCCAAAAGCAAGATCAAGAAAAGTGGGATGATTGGATAGGTGGTATGAACATTCAGAGTTCTCATTCCAGTAAAATATTAAAATTGGACTTCACACTTAACACTGGGGCGAAAGGTTAACAGTAATAGGCATGATCTGTGCACCTACTCACCAAGTCATTATATACACAATCTCATTGAATCCTTACAACTATCTTGTGAAATACCAATTATTACCCCCATTTTGTGGCTGATGGTAATAGAAGCTAACTTCTCAAGGTCACCTTTTATTCAAGTTTTTTATTTAAATTCCAGTTACTTAACATACTGTATCAGGCGTACAATATAATGATTCAACAGGTGCATACATCAACTGGGCTCATCACAACAAGTGTCCTCCTTAATCCCCCTCACCTGTTTCACCCATTCCACGGACCACCTCCCCTCTGGTAACCAACAGCGTGTTCTCTAGAGTTAAGAGTCTGTTTCTTGCTTTGTCTTTTTCCCTATGCTCATTTGTTTTGTTTTTAAATTCTACATATGAGTGAACTCGTATGATATGTCTTTCTGATTGACCTATTTCGCTTAGCATAATACTTTCTAGCTCCATCCACATCATTGCAGATGGCAAGACTGCATTGTTTTGATGACTGAGTAATATTCCATTGTGTACACAGATAGATACAGCTAGATATATACCACATCTTCTTTATCTATTCATCTGTCAACAGACATTTGGGCTCTATCCATCGTGTAGCTAGTGTAGACAATGCTGCTATAAACATCAGGGTGCATTACCCCTTTGAATCGGTATTTTTGTATCCTTTGGGTAAATACCTACTAGTACAATTGCTGGGTCATAGGGTAGTTCTATTTTTAACTTTTTGAGGAACCTCCATTCTGTTTTCCAGAGTGCGTGCACCAGTTTGCTTTCCCACCAACAGTGCAGGAGGGTTCTTTTTCCTCCACACCCTCACCAACACTTGTTGTTTCTTGTGTTGTTGATTTTAGCCATTCTGACAGGTTTGAGATGATATCTTACTGTAGTTTTGATTCACAAACACTGAGAAAGGCTTTCCATCTCATCCCCTTAACCCGTCCTCATAGAAGGAAGGTCACACTGCTTAAGGCTTTGCCTTATACGGTGGGTATTTAAAAACTGCGGTTTAAGTTTATGCTGGAGATGCATGTTTGGTTGATAATCCCCTCAAATTTGGGGAAAATACATGGGATAGGAATAAGATGACTGACAACCATATTAAAAGTCAATATTGGGCTTGGTTTGTGCTGTGTAGGCTTTTTTCTTTCAACAGGTCTTTCTTTATTCTTACTTCTTTTATCTTCAACCTATCAACTTTTTTTTTCCATCTCAGGGGAAAGAGTTCCACGTAATCTTTTTCTTTTATCATCATCTTCAATATGTATAATTTTCCAATGTAGCAACACTCCTAAACTAGACTTGCATTCATACTAGATTTAATTGTCCAATTGCCCATTTCTTTCCTTATATTTTGCAGTTAAATTTTTGCAGCCATACTGAAATGACAGATTCTATCATTTGCCCTAAAAAAAATACATATTCTGCTGTTGAAACGTAACCACTTACTTAAAATAGGCTGGTATATACATAGGTTTCTATATGTGAACTTCATAATGAGCACAAACCAAAAACCTATAATAGATACATACAAAACAAAGAGAAAAGAAAACAAAGAGAATCATCAAATCACAAGGGAAGACAGAGAAGAAGAAAGCAACAGAGTAATTAGAACACACCTACCCACGGGTAACAAAGGAATAAACACATACCTAGAAATAATTACTTTAAATGTAAATGGACTAAATGCCCTGATCTGGGTAGCTGAAAGGATAAATTAACAAATAAGTATATGATCTACCTATCTATGTGCTGCCTTTAAGGGACTCACTTGACATCTAAAGACAGAGCCAGAGGCTGCGATAGAAGATGGCAACAGAGGCAGACCCTGAATTCACCCGCTCCACAAACAGACCACATCCACACTTATTTTTTATAGAGCAGCTCCCCCTGAAGACGTGAGGGCGGCTGAGTACTTTCTGTACAACTGAAGATCAACTACCTAGAGAAGACCAAGAGAGATGGAGACACAGGAAGGAAGGGAACCCCCACCACTGACTTTGAGAACCGTCATGGGGAAGGATAGAGCTGAGGGTCAGTGGGCAGCTTCGTTGAGGCTGGGGCACAGAAAAAGATGCCCCAGTTTAGGGGGCAACTGGGACAGAAAGGAACCAGCCCTCCAGTCCTGCCAAATGTTGGGGAGGGGGGGTACTGCTGCAATGCCTCTGAAAAGGAGCGACTACTGAGCACCACTGTTTACATTCCCTCTCTACCTTAATAGTGCAGGCAAGAGCACGGTGCAGGTACCACAGCTGGCCGCTGTCTCACCAAGCCCAGGACACTGGCCTACACCAGCCACAGATGCCTGAGGCACAGAGGAAAAAAAAAAAAACCCTACAGTTTTAAAGATTTGTTTGTTTATTTATTTATTTATTTATTTGACGGAGAGAGATCACAAGTAGGCAGAGAGGCAGGCAGAGAGAGAGGAGGAAGGAGGCTCCCCGCTGAGCAGAGAGCCCAATGTGGGGCTCGATCCCAGGACCCTGAGATCATGACCCGAGCTGAAGGCAGAGGCTTTAAGCCACTGAGCCACCAGGCGCCTCTGTCCTGCAGTTTTGAAGAACAATGGGATGTACGGCCTCCAGCCCTAGCCCTCTGTCAGTAGCAGACAAGATGCTGAACCTCTCTCCATGTTGGAGGGTCTGGCGAATGGCAGTTTACATTCTGGCAGATGGGAATGGGATCCAGGCACCCAGAAGACCTACCAGTTCAGGCCCAGAGCTCTACCCATTGAGCAGAACCACCAAGAGAGCCCCCGCACAGCACATACCACATGACCTTGGTCAGTGCTCAGTGTAGCCTCATCTGTCTCACCAAGGTGACACAGAGGCAAAGCACTCCAGGCTGGTTCCCCTTCAGCTCCCGCCAATTGGCCAGTGCACCCCTGGCATGGAGCGCCCTGGGCCATCCCAGCCTGCACCTGCCTCAGCTCTTAACTGCCCTGCCAAGCACCCCCTGTGTGCAGAGCCCAAGGGTCTCCTGGCTTGTACCAACGTCAGCTTCAGCTCTGTAGCCACAGTACCCTCTGCGCATGGAGCCCCAGGACGGCCCCAGCCCACATCCACTTCAAGTCCAGAGGACTTGAGCTCCCCCGCCTTCTGCCACAAGTCCTCCCCCTTCCTTCTCAGCATCTCTGAGGCAGTTCAGTGCAGTGGGACTGTCTTCTCCCAAATTCCACCCCTTATTCTAGTCCTAGGCTTGGCTAAAGAGAACCTGCTTTCTACTTCCCCAGATGAGCCTTTCACATTCGTAGGAACTGATCCCCATCGTACAGGGCCTCTTCAGCCTTTGCCCAAACTAGCATCCTGCTCACCAGCCATGTTCTCCCCACACTGCCCCCTCCCTGACCAACACGCTCTCTCTCAGACCTCTGCTGTCTTCTGGACCTGCTCCGAGAGATACGAAGCTCTCAAGAAGGAGCGTCCACCTAGCCTGTAATTACTCCCTAGGACTGCTATATTAAGTAACCACAAAGTGAACAGCTCTAACAACAAGGATTTAGTGTCTGACTATTCTGGGGGCAGAAGTCTGAGAGGAAGACGTCAGCAGGGCCATGCTCCCTCGGAAGGGTCTGCTCCAGGCCTCTCTCCCAGCTCCTGGTGTTTGTTAGGCTTGTCGCAGGGCAACTCCAGTCTTCAAATGGCCTTGTCCATTGTGTGTGTCTCCATCCTTTTTCCGTAAGGACAGCAGTGCTATTGGATTGGGGCCCACCTTACTCCAATATGGCCTCACCTTAACGAACTACCCTCGCAACAACCCTGTTGTCACATAAGGTCACATTCTGAGACACTGGAGGTTACACATTCAACGTACGAATTTGGAAGACATACCCCACTCCGCAGCAGAACCCCAGAACAAACAAGGCCCAGTGAGGTCCGACTCATTCAGCATCGATGGGAGAACCTGTCCCTCTGCCTTCACGTGTCACAGTCCAGTAACCCCTCCTCAGTCCACAGGCCTGAGTCATCTACTGCTCATCCCCCACACCTCTTCCCACTCCCTGTGCCCGTCTTTCTGTCTGCCTGCCAACTAGAGTGGCCAGGAGGAGATGTGTGCTCTCTTTAACTCAACCTTCATGTGTCATTTTATACAGTGTCTTCTCCACATCAGCCGGCTTACGGATTCTTTTCAAGAATAACTTTGTGCCATGTGGGCATTTCCCAGTTCAATCCAGTTTGCTTTCAACTGACAATTCAACAATCTATCTCTTAATTGGCCTTTTAAATTCCTTTTCAAACCTTGTGAGGATAAGAGGTTTCTCACTCAGATCATGTCACATTTCCCCTTCCCAGCTTTCTCGTGAGGGGTTTCTATTCTCTGCATAGGTTAGGCATGGCCCCTCTCCTGACATATTCCTTCTTTTTATTGTTTCTCTCCATTGTTCGGATGCTAGAGTTCTTGGACACATTATAATCCAAAATCACTCCAACCTCTATGGGCTGACAGGATTACATACTCCAAGAACTCAATTTATTTCTTCTAAGGCTCTTGTCTCCAAGTAAATCTAATGGACACCATGATTCATTCACTCCATTCTCCTTCTCTTTAATCACATACTGAAGAAAGTCTCAAATTTCATCTTCCTGTGCCTTTGGATTTCTTGTGTGAAGTCAGTGATCTCAGATGGTGTGTTTGATGATTTCTTTGTGTTCGACTCTGATATCCCAAGGGCAACCCAAACATTGTTGACCAGCATTTTTGGTTTTTAGAGGGTATTTCATAAGCTGCTGTTCTAGTGAATGCCTCAAACCCTGAAATGCACAATATACATTGTATTATGTGGAAGAGCAATTCACAGATGGTTTCCTAACATTTTTTTCTTTTCTTTCACAGAATTCAGACTCAAATTAGGTCCTGTGTTGAGTTCTTCTTCCAGTAGTCCATGTGCTCCTGGCATAGCCTGTGTATTAAAAAATCCATGTTTCCCTCAAGGTTATGCCTTTGTGATCCAGAGGTCGATTAAAGAAGACCATTAGCAGCATTTGAAAACAGAAATTTCTCCTGAGAATCTATTTTAGTGTTCAATCAACTTGTTGATGCTTTTAGTGAAAATCAACAGCTCAGAAGTACGTAACTAACAGAGTAGTGAAAACTGTCAAACGTATCTAATCAAAGTAAATAGAACCTGAGTCAATGATAGATACATATAATGTGCATTTCAAAATATTTTTTAAATGTCATAAAATTGTATTGCACAAATCAGGGACAAGAGGCTAAGGAAAGGGGAAAGTGATGTATATAGTACCAATCAAATTTAAGATGTTGCAATATAAATCTCAAATTTATAACATCCCACAGTTGTGGCAATCTGGACAGACCCTAGATAAGGTGGTTATTAGTTGTTTGTTTAATCAGCAGTGAGTTTCAGAACACAAGCCAGAGTTTACTTGACCTAGGAGTGATTGGGAGCTGTGTAAGTTCATTATAGACTCATCTTTGAGGACATGGGCTGGAAGGCAGGGGAAGCGGTAGCTCAAAATAAAGTTAAGTGGGGTTTAAAAGAGTTGTATTGGTAAAGGCACTGAAATTTTCCACCTGGCCACTCTTATTAGAGAGACCAAAATCCTTTTAAGATCCAGTTCTAAATAGGTCTTCAAATTACTGAAGACCTAGTGCCTTTAGACTATGTACTCTCAACACCACTGGGCAGTACAATTGTTTGAAGAATTTAAAAAAAAAAAAAAAAAAAAACAATGCTCTCTCACCACTGAGATTCTAATGTAATTGTTCTGGTTTGGAGCTCAAAAATCAGTGGCCGTATTTCCTGCCCAAAGAAACCAAGCACAGTGTTGGTCCTGTAGGATCCTCTGCAAAGTCTTGTGCAGAGTATATTTAGGGAGTTTCTGATGGTGCATGCGCTCATGGCATCTCACACACCCAACAGCCTTCTAAATACTCAGAGAAGCTGTGCAGAAAAAAAAAAAAATTGTCTTTCTCTTGTTGGTCTGTGATAATCACATTGAGTAACCTCACCTTGAGGTAAGCTTTTACTTACCAGTTTCTCCTACCCACTACCTTCCCCCAAAGGTCATCCTGAGCAAGTTTGAAAATACTCAATTCTTGTAGGGGAATCTCAACTCTCCCATAGGAGTATGGGTTTGTAATAATGGTTACCTAACTAGGGGCGCCTGGGTGGCTCAGTGGGTTAAAGCCTCTGCCTTCAGCTCAGGTCATGATCTCAGGGCCCTGGGATCGAGCCCCGCATCGGGCTCTCTGCTCGGCAGGGAGCCTGCTTCCTCCTCTCTCTGCCTACTTGTGATCTCTGTCTGTCAAATAAATAAATAAAATCTTTAAAAAAAAATAATGGTTACCTAACGAAAATGCTTAAGACATACTGTACTGTTTCTCTGGGGTAGTCAAAAGCCCAGACTTTGCCCGATGTGCCTTTATAGAGGCACAGTAGGCCCAGTGCTGGGACTAGAGAAGACCCAGAGTGAGCAGGGTCTCATGGCCCAGCCATGCTGCTTTTGGGGTCATTTCCCTCAGTGACCAGATGCTAGGGAAACAGGAGCAGAAAGTTTACTTCTCAAGAAATGGGCACTGGATGGAGCTTGGGAAGATGGCAGAGTAGGAGGACCCTAAGCTCACTCTGTCCCCTGTTTACCATGAGGTATCATTCATGTCCATGTCAACAAACCCGAAAACAATCTGAAGACTGGCAAAACAAACTCAAAACTAAATGTAGAGAAGAAGTTGGCTACGAGAAGTGAAGAAGGGTAGAAATGGTAATCAGGAGTGGCCCCCAGGAGGAAGGGAGCTACCGGTGCTGAGAGGGAAAAGCACCAAGATCCTACACAGGGAAGATGAATTCCCATTATGTCTGGCTTTGAAAACTTAGAGTCTGGAGCTTTAAAAGTCAGCTGACTCAGCACTGAGTGAGCAGGGAGGGGAGAGGACAGCTGGGTCCCTGCCCTTAAAGAGACAGCTGCCCATGGATAGGCAACGAAGAGGCAACGGTTTGCACAAAGCCTGATGCCAACTGGAGGAAGATCTGTTTATTCTCTTTTTGGAGTATGTTGGTGGACTTCTCTGGGAACAAAAAAGCTAACAGGCACCATTTTTCTCCCCCAGCATAAAGACAGAGCCACCTGTGGGAGGCGGCCCTGCACACTCCTCACTTCTCCTGCGAATAATGCGTGCCACCCATGCGTCCTCCTGAGGACATGTCCACTCCTTCTGGCCTCAGTGCAAATTTTCCTAGCCCACACATGCACAAAGGCACCAGGAGCCCCAGTCACTGGCAGTGCCCCACACTACACCCGAGGCCACCACTGTGCTTCAGGGATCCAGCACCGGACTAGCAGCTATGTACAAATTTTGCTAACACTCATGCCCCACTCCTGAGCCCTCCTGCGGTCACTCCCCTCAGAGCTAGCCTGCCTGTGTCTAACCCCACAAAGATGATGCATCACCCACAATAGGTGAAGAATCAGTGCAGCCATCTGACTGAAAAAGTGACTCAGACACAACAGCCAAATACAAGCAATACACATAGGAGATGTCCCTGAAGAGTCGGGTTCAGGTAAACAGGGGACACTGGGCTACAGCACACTATAGGACCTCTTCTTTGTAAAGCCACTACTTTCAAAAGTAGAAGACATAGCTGATTTGCTAACGCAAAGACACCAATATAGAGAGGTAGATACAATGAGGAAAGAGAAGGATATAACCCAAATGAAAGAATAGGAAAAAATCAAGCAGGAGATCTAAGCAAAACAGAAATAAGTAATATACTTGATACAGAATATAATGATCATAAAGATACTCACTGGAGGGGTGCCTGGGTGGCGCAGTGGGTTAAGCCTCTGCCTTTGGCTCAGTCATGGTCTCAAGGTCCTGGGATTGAGCCCTGCGTCGGGCTCTCTGCTCAGCAGGGAGCCTGCTTCCCCCTTTCTCTCTCCCTGCCTGCCTCTCTGCCTACTTGTGATATCTGTCAAATAAATAAGTAAAATCTTAAAAAAAAAAAAAAAAAAAGATACTCACTGGACTTTAGATGAGGATGGAGAACATTATGAGACCCTTGAAAAACAGAAAAAATAACAATATAACAGAGATGAAGAACTCAATAAATGAAATTAAAAATATAATAGCTAAAAATAAGTAGTAGGCTATATAGTAAGTATCAATGATCTAGAGGACAGAGTAATGGAAAGGAACAGGTGAGAGACAGATCCTGCATAATAAGAATACACTTACTGACTCCATTGAGCATAATAGCATTCACAATAAAAGGATCCCAGGGAGAAAAAGGAAGATAGAAAACACATTTGAAGAAATAATAGCTGAACACTTCCTGAATCTGGGGACGGAAACAGATATCCAAATTTAGGAGACACAGAGATACTCCAACAAGTTCAACCCAAGGAGGTCCACACCAAGACACACAGCAATTAAAATGGGGGGGAAAGAGTCATATAAAAGAATTTTAAAGGTTGCAACAGAAAAGAAGACAGTTACATATGAAAGAAACCCTATAAGGCTGTCAGCTGATTTTTCAGCAGAAACTTTTCAGGCTAGAAGGGTGTGGGAAAATAGATTCAAACTGCTAAAGGGGAACAATCTGTAGCCAAGGACACTCTACACAGCAATGCTATCATTTAGAACAGAATGAAAGGCAAAGAGTTTCCCAGACAAACAAAGGTAAAACGAGTCATGACCACTAAACCAACCCTACAAGAAACATTAAGAAGGATTCTGTGATAGAAAACCAAAACCGTAAGTTTAAAAAAAAAAAAAACAGGAAGCACAAAAGCAAAAATCTAAAATGTGCCTATGAAAATAAGTCAAGAATCACAAAATAAAATAGTATAAAATATGATACCAACTATATGAATCATGGAGGGGATGCGAGTAAAGAATGAGTTTAAAATTAAGTAGCCATCAGTGTAATCTAGACTGCTATCAGCAGAAGGTGTTATATATAAACCAAATGGTAACCATAAATCCAAGAACAGCAAGAGACACAAAAAATAAGAAATCCAAGTTGATCACTAAAGTATGCCAGCAAACCATGAAAGAGAAGGATCATATAAAACTACTAAAACCACAAAATAAGTAACAAAATGTCAATAAATATGTATCTATCAAGAGTTAGTTTAAATGCAATGAACTAAATGCTGCAATCAAAAAACAAAGTGTGACAGAATGGATAAAAAAACATGACCCATCTACATGCTGCCTACAGAGACTCATTTCAGACATAAAGACACATACATGTTGAAAGTCAATGGTGGGGATAAAAGACCTCAATGTGAGCCAAGAATCTATCAGAATCCTAGAGGAGAACATAGGCAGTAACCTCTTCAACATCGGCCACAACAACTTCTTTCAAGATATGTCTCCAAAGGCAAAGGAAACAAAAGCACAAATGAGCTTTTGGAACTTCATCAAGATCAAAAGCTTCTGCACAGCAAAGGAAACAGTCAACAAAACAAAGAGGCAACCCACAGAATGGGAGAAGATACTCACAAATGACACTACAAAAGGCTAATATCCAAGCTCTATAAAGAACTCCTCAAACTCAACACACACAAAACAGATAATCACATCAAAAAATGGGCAGAAGACATGAACAGACACTTCTCCAAAGAAGACATGCAAATGGCTAACAGCCATGTGAAAAAATGCTCATCATCATTAGCCATCAGGGAGATTCAAATCAAAACCACATTGATACCACCTTACAGCAGTTAGAATGGCCAAAATCAACAGGACAGTAAAAGTGTGTTGGAGAGGATGTGGAGAAAGGGGAACACTGTGGGTGGGAATGCAAGGTGGTACAGCCACTTTGGAGAACAGTGTGGAGAGTCCTTAAGAAATTAAAAATAGAGCTTCCCTATGACCCTGCAATTGTACTACCAGCCATTTGCCCCAAAGATACAGACGTAGTGAAAAGAAGGGCCGTCTTTACCTCAATGTTCATAGCAGCAATGGCCACAGTCGCCAAACAGTGGAAAGAAAAAGTGACCTTCAACAAACAAATGGATAAAGAAGATCTGGTCCATATATACAATGGAGTCTTATGCCTCCATCAGAAAGGATGAATACCCAACTTTTGTATCAACATGGACGGGACTGGAGGAGATTATGCTGAGTGAAATAAGTCAAGCAGAGAGAGTCAATTATCATATGGTTTCACTTGCTTGTGGAGCATAAGGAATAACATGGAGGACAAGGGAGAAGGAGAGGAGAAGTGAGTTGGGGGAAATCGTAGGGGGAGACAAACCATGAGAGGCTGTGAACATTGAGAAACAAACCGAGGGTTTTGGAGGGGAGGAGGGTGGGGGATGGGTGACCCTGGTGGTGGATATTAAGGAGGACACATATTGCATGGAGTATTGCGTGTGGTGCATAAACAATGAATCTTGGAACACTGAAAAAAAATTACTAACTAATAAAATAATAAAAAAATTTTTAAAAGAAAGTCAATGGTGGGGAAACATTCATCATGTAAACAAGTGTGAGGAGAAAAAGCCAGAGTAGCAATATTTATATCGGGAAAAATAGGCTTTAATGCAGTCTGTAAAAAGAGACAAAGAAGAACACTATATAATAGTAAAGGGGACAATCCAACAGGAAAATACAAGTTAGAAATATTTATGCACCTAACATGTGACTACTCAAATACATAAAATAGTTAATAACTTACATAAAGGAACTAATCAATAGTAATACAATAGCAGTAAGGGACTTTAACAGCCCACGTACATTGATGGGCAGATCATCCAAACAGAAAATCAACAAGGAAAGAGTGGCTTTGAATGATATAGTGGACTAGATCGATCTAAGAGATATACTCAGAACTTTCCATCTAGAAATAGCAGAATGCATGTTCTTTGCAAGGGCACAGGGAACGTTCTCCAGAAGAGGTCACATTTTAGGCCAAAACACAAGCCTCAACAATTTTAAAAGATCAAAGTCGTACCAAGAATCTTTTCTGACCACAGCACTACGAAACTAGAAACCAACCACAAGGAAAAAAATTGGGAAAGACCACAAATATATGGAGGTTAAATAACATGCTACTGAACAATGACTAGGTCAGCCAAGTAATCAAAGAACAAATCAAAGGATATGTAGAAACAAATGGAAATAAAAACACAAGAGTCCAAAACCTCTGAGATCCAGCAAAAGCAGTTGCAAGAGGGAAGTTTATAGTGATACTGGCCTACCTCAAGAAGCAGGAACAGTCTCAAACAACCAAACCTTACACCTTATGGAGATAAAAACAACAACAACAACAACAACAACAAACAAAACTCAAAATCAGCAAATGGAAGTAAATAATCAAGATTAGAGTAGAAATAAATAATATAAAAATTAGAAAAGAAAACAATAGATCAATGAAACTAGGACCTGAGTTCTTTGAAAAGATCAACAAAACTGATAAACCTCCAGACAGACCATAAAAAAAAGAGAGGGAGAGAGAGAGAAAGGAGTCAAATAAAATCACAAAGGAAAGAGAAGTAAAAAACAACAGCACAGAAATACAAACAGTTGTAAAAAAAATATTACAAAAACTGTATTGCACAAATTGGACTATCTAGAAGACATGATTAAAGTCCTAGAAACATATAAACAACCAAACTGAAACAGGAAGAAATGGAAAATTTTAACAGTTACCACCAAGGAGATTGAATCAGTTTTGATTAAATCAAAAACTCCCAACAAACAGAAGTTCAGGATCAGACAGCTTCACAGGTGAATTCTACCCAACATTTAGAGTTTATATCTATTCCTCTCAAACTATTCTAAAAAATAAAAAAGAAAGTTAAATTTCCAAATTCATTCTAGGAGGCCAGCATTATCTTGAGTGTCCAGATAAGAACACTCCAAACAAGGAGAACTATAGGCCAGTATCTCTGATGAACACAGATGCAAAAATCCTCAACAAAATCCTAGCCAACCAATTTCAGCAATACCTTAAAAAAATTCATTCACCATGACCAAATAGGGTTTATTCCCAGGATACAAGGGCTGGTTCCATATTCACAATAAATCACACAAAAACAAAACAAAAAATAAGAATAAAAACCACATGATCATTTCAATAGGCATAGAAAAAGCATTTGACAAAGTAGAACATCCATTCATGACAAAAGCCTTCAACAAAGTACATCTAGAGGAAACTTACCTGAATAAAGGCCATCTATGAAAAAAGAAAAACCCACACCTATTATCATCCTTAATGAGAAGAAACTGAAAGATTTTCCCCTATAGTCAGGAACCAGATAGGGATGTCCACTCTGACCACTGTTCATGAACATAGTACTAGAAGTCCTAGACACAGCAATTAGACAATGAAGACAAAACACATCTGAACTGCTAAGGAAGAAGTAAAACTTCCACATTTGCAGATGATATGATGCTATATACAGAAATCCCTAAAGACTCCACCAAAAAAACCTACTGTAAGTCATAAACGAATTCAGTAAAGTCACAGGATACAAAATCAATGTGTAAATATCTGTTGCATTTCTGTACACTAATAATGAAGCAACAGAAAGAGAAACCATGAAAACAATCCCATTTATAATTGTGTGAAAAAATGATATCTCAGAATAAACCTGAGATGAAAGAACTGTACCCTGAAAACTATAAAATACAGATGTAAGAAACTGAAGATGATGCAATGAAGTGGAAAAACATTCTATGCTCATGGATTAGAAGAACAATTATTGTTCAGATATCTATACTACCCAAAGCAATCTACACACTTAATGCAATCCCTGTCATGCCAACAGCATTTTTCATAAAACTAGAAAAAAAAATCCTAAAATTCATATGGAACCATGAAAGACCCTTTGTCAAAGTAATTTTGAAAAAAAAAAAAAAAATCAAAGCTGGAGGCATCACAATTCCAGGCCAAGACATATTACAAAGCTGCTGTAATCAAAACAGTATAGTATTGGCACAAAGACACATAGATCAATGGAATAGAATAGAAAACCCAGAAATAAACTCACAATTATATGATCAATTAATGTTCAGCAAAGCAGGCAAGACTTTTCAGTGGAAAAAAGACCATCTCTTCAACAGAGTTGGGAAAATCGGTCAGCTACATGCAAAAAAATGAAACTGGAGCACTTTATTATACCACATACAAAAATGAATTCAAAATAATTTAAAATCTAAGTGGGAAACCCAAAACCATAAAAATCCAAGAAGAAAGCACAGGCAGTAATCTGACAGTAACAACATCTTTCTAGATATATCTCCTGAGGCAAGGGAAACAAAAACAAAAATGAACTACCGGGACTACATCAAAATAAAAAGCTTCTTCACAGTGAAGGAAACAATCAACAAAACTTAAAGACAACCTACCGAATAGGAGTGGATATTTGCAAATGACATATCCTATGAAGGGTTAGTATCCAAAATATATAAAGAACTTATACAACTCAACACTCAAAAAAACAAATAATCCAATTAAAGAAAGGGAAGAAGACACGAACAGACATTTCTCCAAGGAAGACATCCAGATGGCCAACAGACACTTGAAAAGAAAATTAACATCACTCATCATGAGGGATATGCAAATTAAAACTACAATGAGTTATTGCAACACACCTGTCAGAATGGCTAAAATCAAAAACACAAGAAAAAAGTGCTGACAAGGATATGGAAAAAAAGGAACCCTCTTACACTGCTGGTGGGAATACAAGCTGGTGTGGCCACTGTGGAAAGCAGTGTGAAGGTTCCTCAGGAAGTTAAAATAGAGCTACCTATGACCCAGGAATTGCACTACTGGGTATTTTACCCCCAAAATACAAAAACACTAATTCAAAGGAATACACGTACCCTTATCATTTAGAGCAGCATTATTTACAATAGCCAAATGATGGAAGCAGCCCAAGTGTCTGTCATAGATCAATGAATAAAGAAGACATGGTATATATATAAATAAGTATATAAATATTATATATATATATATATATATATACACATACATACATACAGTGGAATAGTAATAAGCCATAAAAAGGGGTGAAAACTTCCCATTTGCAATGACACAGTTGGATCTACAGAGTATTCTGGTAAACCAGGTAAATCAGAGAAAGACAAATACCTTATGATTCCACTCATATGGAGAATTTGAGAAACAAAACAAAAGAGCTAAGGAAAAAGAAAGAGAGAAACCAAGAAACAGACCTTTAACTCTAGAGTACACGCTGATACCAGAGGGGAGGTGGGTGGGGGGAATGGGTCAAACAGGTGAGGGGGATTAAGGAGTGCAATTGTTGTGATGCGCCCCAGCTGATGTTTGCGACTGCTGAATCACTATATTGTACATCTGATACAAACATAACACAGTATGTTAACTATACTGGAATCTATTAAAACACACTAAAAAAGAAAAGAGAAGGGACGTGGAGTAAAAAGACCTAAAATCAACCTATGTTGCTCTTATTAGCAGAGTGAATTTGAGCAATGGATCAAACTTGCATCTCAATTTGCTCTTCTATAAAATGGGAATAATAAAAAGGACCTGTAAGGGCAATTAGTAAGGTAAAGTTAAAAGCAATACTGCCTTTAAGGACATCCATCAGAGAAGCTAATGTTGAATTTACTAAGCCACTCTATCAAACTTTCATCTGCATGATATAATTATTTATGGAGAATCATTTCAAGGATAATCCATCTTCCCATTCTGTGCATCCATTCACTAAAACCTCAGGAATCTGCTCCCGTGTTAGGCTACAGTGTGAAAAAGCTCTGCGCCTGCTGGTATCATGGAGGCTTGGCCCCTGTGTGTCAGTCTCCTGTTCCACTGCAGTGCAGGGCCATGAGCTCACACAAACACTGTGAGTGAGATTCCTGCCCACACCTCTCAGCAATTTCCGATGAAGATGCTGTTGAGGGTTCTGCTTGGTATTCTAGCAAGTACCCTCTCTTTAAGGAGACCCAGAGGAGAAATCTTTCTTAGAGGCAAGAAGAGTTTTGTCCCCAGCTCCAACTGCCGAGCCCCACCCCTGGGTAACTGGTTAGTTTTCCTTTTAAAGACATTCTAAGACATGGAACCGATTGTGCGTGCATGAACTGTGACTTAGTAATACTCGCTCCCCTTTGGGGTCTTCCTATATCATTATTCTTTCCCATTTTCAGTACGTTGAATCTCATATTTTTTAACTTCCTTAAAACACATTCCTAAAGTAAGAAGATAAATGCCTGAATAACTAAGTGAATCAGGTGTGCACAGCAGAGCTTAGCTTCCTTGTGCTTCTATCACATATTCCCTCACACCCTGCTGAGTTTGGGAGAACTGCACGTGGCTTAATGGCAGGCTGAAGTAACAGAAGGTTGCCAACCTGGACATCCCCTCTGTCCAACGCTGGAGAAGTCTTGGTGTAAGAAGTCTCACAAAAACCTTGATGACTCCCAGGGCACTTCAAGGACACACATGATGGTAAAGTCACAGAGAAATCCCAGAGCTCCAGGAGCCTCCAGTAACAATGATTACGTGTTTTGAGGACTACATTTAAAAGCAAATTACTTAAAAGGATTCCTTACCAATCTGCTCTCCAATTTTGTGGGGTCCATAAGTCAACTAGCCACCTTCTTATTTCTCATTCTGAAATATGACCCACACTTCTCCCGCATCCATTCAGCTCAACGCGGCCATATCATCCAGCACCCGCTCACAACCTCCTTCAGGTGTCATTCAGATAAACATATTTTTCAACAAGTGATTTCACCTTGCCATAAACAGGGAAAGCTATTTTCTTCTTCTATCAAACACATAGTTCCCCATTGCGTGAAAATATGAGTTATTCTGGGTGCCACAGACTTACTCTAAAAAAGTTAAATGTTTGTTTTTATTGTCCATTTGGGTCTTTCATTTACAAATAGCTGTCATCTTTTCCCCCATTACTTAAGCAACAGTATCAAAAGCCCAGTTAATGGCTCTGTGCATAATCACAGGCTGAGGTCCTGATGAGATCTGATGAGAGTCAAATCGCTTATCAAACCCATATGGAGTTGTGAGGGATTGCAGTTTCTAGAAATTACTTCTGATTTAGAAATGATCCCCTGAAAGGCTGGGATAAGGCGGCTGACTACCAACCACAGACTTCCTGGCATGCAGTGCAGGTCAGGAAGGGCAACACTATTGTTTTTCTCCAACCTTCTGCCCCCAGATATATACTCTGGCAGTTCCAAAGCAACAAAATGCCCAGGGCACTGAGTTCACGATGGGGTTATTTTGGAGTCGGAGCACATCCCCAGAGCAGAAACGCCTGATTGAGACTCAGAATCAAAATGGACCACGGTAGTTTAATGAGACAGACCTTCCGTCACTCTGGCAGAAGGTCACACCGGTCTCCGTGTCAACAAAGCAAGCTGACAGATGTGAAAGAGCTCCCTATAAAACATGACACAATTCAACATGCGAAGTTCTGACTTCTCTTACCAAACAGTCTAGGACCCAGTGGTGCGCTGGTAAATACTTAACATCGGGTTCTCCGAGGAGTATTCATTAAAAAAATCAACAAGCTCAGATTTTACATCGTTTGTCTATTTCTATGGCATAAATCCTGAATCCTGCTACGATTCCAAGCTCCCTGTGTGATCTCACTGAATGTGGAGTTGGGAAGGAATGTGCCCCATGAGCTCTCAGCAGCCAGAGAGAGCCTGGAGCTCCCTGTGCTGTGATCCCCTGGGCTCAGCAGGCAGGGAGAGGCATGGAAGAACAGAAGTTTTGCTCAGCCATCCTGCCTAGGAGAGCCCCTCCTTTTAGCTTTATTTATATCCAGACTCTCTTGTCTCCAGCTGCTGCTTCCTGCCTCAGATCATCAAATTCTTACGCTCTGCGAGGAAAGTTCTGTTAATATAACTGTGAGATCATTCCCTTGCTTCTGAGGCTCTCTCCTAGTTTTGTGATGCTGTTAAGCACTTCTTCCTCCTGGACACAGTCCCTCAATCCCATAGGCACAAACCCGGATGCTTCTGGTGGAAAGGTTTCTGGAGAGGATGTCCATGATCATCCTAAATGGTGGGTAGAGGCACATCAACGCCATGACAAGTTGGGAAGCCAGTGAGTCCCATCCTCTGGGTGTTTGTCCATGATTCCTCTCTATCACTACCTACCGATTCTCCCCTCTTCAATGGGTCAGACTGCTGTAAGGGAAAAGGACAATGTCTTCTCTGAACTACTCCCATTCTTAAAATTTGTATTATTTTTTATTTTTATTGACTTTCTCGATATAGCTCTGTTTTCAACCTCCATCGGTAATAAATTCTAATATTTTTCTCCCCTAATGTAGCCACTGGGCGTTGTTCTGCTGCACATGACATTAATATATGTAAGGATGTTTTAGAGGTTTTATCAAACATATTTAAGAGGACATACCTTTAATATATGTTCATTTACACATACATTTGTATATTGTATTTATCTTATATTTGTGTATTTGTGTTTTTATATTTTGTGTTCTGTATTATATTTGTATATATTGTATATATTGGTGTTTTGTATGTCTACTATACGCATTTGTTTACTTGTGTATTTTATATATACGTATATTGTATATATTCCATATGTACACAATATACATATTCTAAAAACTGTATCAGCACTAAAAACCCAAGTTTGGAAATGGAGTAGATTTCCTACTCTCAGAAGTGAATTAATTAACAGAGACCATGGCTTCTTTCTCTCAAATTCCTGGGGTCCTCATGCCTTCTGAAGTGGTGTTTGTATATGTACAGTCTGTGGGCTTGTCAACGCCACCAAAGTCAGCAGAGAGGTCTTGACTAGTTGGCCTACCAGCATCAGCAATTCTTTCTCATTGTCCCCCTCTTCTCATTGCTCCTTAAACAGATTCCCAATTTGGAGACTAGACTCCTTGGCAGTGTCTGAGGTTCCTCCTGGCTGTCCTCTTCCAGATTAAGCTCTCTATAATATGGGTGCATTCTCAGATTCAGAAATAAGCCCATCATGGACATGTGCCTCACTGATACTACAGGTCAAATTTTTTCCCCTAGTAACATCTCCACACCCCTCCACCCAAAGTAACTGTGAGGTTTCAGTACCACAAAGTTGAAAATACAGTGTGGTCCCACCGCTTCCTCTGAGCCACCAACCCAAAGATCCAGTGTGAACAAAAAGATGGTTTGGATCTTCCCTATACATCTTATGTAGGAAGTTTCCATCTCCAGAAGCTATCAAACTTTCTAATGGCCTCTGGATTTTTAAGTAACCAAATAATACATCATTAAAATTGGGACCCTGTGAAAAATGAAACAAGCCACTGAAAATAAATAACTGATCCAGAAGTGTAAATTGGGACTATCTCAAGAGACACATGGTTTCTTGAGTTATAACTTTCTTGCCATGGGCTACCTGCAGTTGTGACCTCATGCAGAAAAATTTCTGTTGTGACCAGCCTCACTGGTTCACACAGTAAAGAAAAATCCTGGCTCTCTAGTTAATCTTGTATTTTTGAACTCCGTGTCCCCTCAGGGACTCTAATACCACAATCTTTCCATCTCCACAATTCTTCTTTTGATCATTCTTGCCATCAGAGAACAGTCTTGGAATCCAGGCATACTTTCTGCCTCTGCCTTTGAGACGTCTCCGCCCTACCCCAGAGTACCAATCTCACCATGGAAGCATGTTCCAAAAGCACAGAAATGTTGGTGACTATGGTGACTATAGTCCTGAGTTCCATTGTAAAAGAATCAGGAACTGTTCTTTCTGGAAGAGGCAATGGAAGAATAGGGTTTGCAATTAATGACATGAGAAAACCTACGGAAGATGCATTTTTGTTAGCAAAGATCTGGAGTTGAGTTTAGGAAATGATAGAGGACTGACAGGATATAAATATAGGCTGGAGATACAAGCTTGGGTGTCACCAAGACATGGAGAGTTTTTAAAGTCATACAAATACTGGACAATATGTAAGGCTGGTTCAGCATGCAAAAATCAATACTTGTAACCCATCCCATCTATAGGCTAAAGAAGAAAAATCCTATGGTTATATAAATACATGCAGGAAAAGCATATGGCAAAATTGAACCTCCATGATAAAAACTCTCAATAAACTCAGTATAGAGGGGAACTTACTCAACTTTATAAAGAATATCTATTTTTAAAAAAGTTCACATATAACATCATATCTAATGCTGAGAAGATTTTCCCCCAAAATTGAGAACAAAGGAAGGATGCCTCTTCTCATCACTCCTATTCATCATAATGGAGGTCTTAGCTAATATATTAAGATAAGAAAAGGAAATAGAAGAGATACAGACTGGGAAGGACTAAATAAAAGTGTCTTTGTTCACAGATGATATGACTGCCTATGTAAGAAATCCTAAAGAAAAAAATCAACAACACCACAAAAACAAATGCAAGCCTCATAGAAATATTAATTATAGCAAAGTTGCAGGATACAGATCCAGCATATGAAATCATATTATAAATACTTATGTGTAAATACCTTTCCCATATATCACTAATGAACAGTTGGTGTGTGAAATAAAAAACAGTATTGATTATATTAGCACTACAAAATTAAATACTTATGTGTAGAAGGCTAACAAAATATGTGTAAGATCCATATGAGGACAAATACGAAACTCTGATGAAAGAAATCAAAAATGAAATAAATGAAGAGATAGTCCATGTTCATGTATAGAAAGTCTCAATATTATTAAGATGCCAATCATCTCTGAATGAATGTACAGATTCAGTGTAATAGGCAATTAAAATCCCAGCAAATTATTTTGTGGATATCATCAAAGTGATTCTAAAGTCTGTATGGGGTAGGGGAGGGGGAAAGGCCCAGTACAGCCAATACAATATTGAAGAAAAGGAACACTAGTCAGAGGACTGACGCTACCTGACATCAAAACTTACTAGACAGCTATAGTAATGAAGACAGCATGGTATCAGTGAAATAATAGATAAGTTGACCAATGGGCTAAAACAGAAAGCTTAGAAATGGATCCACACAAACATAATCAACTGATCTTTAACAAAGAAGCTAATGCAATCCACTGGAGGAGGGCTAGTCTTTCCAACAAATGGTGCTAGAAAAATTAGACATCTATATACATGCAAAAGAGAAGGAAGAATTTAGAAACAGCCCTTGGACACTTCACAAAATGTAATTCAAAATGGATCAGAGAATAGACCTAAATATAAAATTTTAAGCTACAATACCAAAAGCCTATCCATGGGAAAAAAACATAATTTTAATATGTCGCACTTCATTAACATTATACACATGCACTCTTTGAAAAACACCTATAAGGAGAATAAAAGGATAAGGCATAGACTGGGAGGAAATATTTATAAACCAGCTATCTGATAAAGGAGTGGTATAGGAAATTAGAGAAAGAGCTCTTTAAACTCAAACAGGCAAGCCAATTACAAAATGGGTGAAAAATCTGGACATCTCACCAAAGAAGATACACAAATGTCAAATAAGCATATGAAAAGGTGGTCAACATCCTATGTCCCTGGATAATTACAAATGAAAACAACAAGGAGATAAAATTATCCACTTATTAGAATAGCTAAAATCTATCAAACTGGTAATACAAAATGCTGGTGAGGATACAGAAAAACAGGAACATTACTGGTGGGCATGAAAAATGGTACATTTTAGAATACACTTTAATAGTTTCTACAAATCAAAGCAATCATGTTCCTAAGCATTTGTTTCATTGAGTTGAAAGGTTATGTCCACACAAAAACCTGCACACAAATGTTTATGCCAGATTTATTCTCCATCACCCCAAACCAGAAACAACCAAGACATGCTTCAGTGGGCAAATGGATAAACCAGTACACCCACACAGTGGAATTCTCTTCAGTATTAAAGAAATGCACTATCGAGCCATGAAAAAACATGGCTTAAATGCATATTTCTAAGTGAAAGAAATCAGGCTGAAAAGGCTCTAGGATTTCAAATACCTGACATTCTGGAAAAAGCAAAACTATACTGGTCATAAAAACATGACTGGTTTTCAGGGATCTGGGGGAAGTGGCAGATGAACAGGTGGAGGACATGGGAATCTATAAGGCAGTGAAACTGTTTTTGCACAAACTATAATGGTGGGTCCACGTGATTATGCATTTGCCAAAACTCAAAGAACAATAAAACAAAAACAGTGAAGCAATGCAACGACTGTACTTAAAAATGTCTTGGTTCTTCATCAAGATCAAAAGCTTCTGCACAGCAAAGGAAACAGTCAACAAAACAAAGAGGCAACCACAGAATGGGAGAAGATATTCGCAAATGACACTACAGACAAAGGGCTAATATCCAAGATCTATAAAGAACTCCTCAAACTCAACACACACAAAACAGATAATCACTCAAAAAATGGGCAGAAGACATGAACAGACACTTCTCCAAAGAAGACATACATATGGCTAACAGACACATGAAAAAATGCTCATCATCATTAGCCATCAGGGAAGATTCAAATCAAAACCACATTGAGATACCACCTTACACCAGTTAGAATGGCCAAAATTAACAACACAGGAAACAACGTGTGTTGGAGAGAATGTGGAGAAAGGGGAACCCTCTCACACTGTGGTGGGAATGCAAGGTGGTGCAGCCACTTTGGAAAACAGTGTGGAGAGTCCTTAAGAAATTAAAAATAGAGCTTCCCTATGACCCTGCAATTGTACTACTAGCCATTTGCCCCAAAGATACTGATATAGTCAAAAGAAGGGCCATCTGTACCCCAATGTTCATAACAGCAATGGCCATGGTCGCCAAACAGTGGAAAGAACCAAGATGACCTTTAACAGACAAATGGATAAGGAAGATGTGGTCCATATACACTATGGAGTATTATGCCTCCATCAGAAAGGGTGAATACCCAACTTTTGTATCAACATGGATGGGACTGGAAGAGATTATGCTGAGTGAAATAAGTCAAGCAGAGAAAGTCAATTAACATATGGTTTCACTTACTTATGGAGCATAAGGAGTAACACGGAGGACATTGGGAGAAGGAGAGGAGAAGTGAGTTGGGGGAAATTGGAGGAGGAGATGAACCATGAGAGACTGTGGACTCTGAGAAACAAACTGAGGGCTTTGTGGGGGAGGGAGTGGGGAGTTGGGTGAGCCTGGTGGTGGGTATTGTGGAGGGCACGTATTGCATGGAGCACTGGGTGTGGTGCATAAACAATGAATTCTGGAACACTGAATAAAATAATTTTTAAAATATATTGGTTCGTTAACTGTAAGAAAGATATTACACTAATGTCAGGTGTTGATAGAGGGGAAACTTTTGGAGCGGTGAGGTCAGAGATGGGTATATGGATTGTTATTTACTATCTGCTCAATCATCCTAAATTGAAATCTAAAATTGTACTTCAAAAAAATGAAGCCTAGCAATTATAAAAAAAAAGAGGCAACACAAAAACACCAAGGGAGTGACCACTGATAAAGAAAAAAAAGAGGCTCAAAGGATTTCCTGGTGCACAACATTGTTTGAAGTTTGACGAGATGAGAAGGCACTAGCAAAGGAGATGGTGCAGGAGAGGCCAGTGAATTGAGAAAAAAGAGAACATGATGTCCTGGGAGTAAAGTGTTGCCAGGAGGACGGAGTGATTAGTCATGGCAGACAGTACAGATGAACCAGGTATGCTGAAGGCATTTATCATATTTAGCAAAGAGGAAGTCATCATTCACCTTGAATAGTGAAGTTTGGGGGAATACGAGGGGGTAAAGCCCTGATTCTACGATCTTAAGAGAAATGTAAGGAAGGGAACTGGAAATCATGACTGGAGACAAAGCTATTTAGGAATATTTAGGAATCTGGCTGCAAAATGGAGTCAAGAAAGGGCAAAACTCAAGGGGATAGAGGAATAAGAGCAAGTGTTTTAAGATGGGCAAGTTTTCAAAGCACAGATGTAAAGGAGCCAATGAAGAGGAGAAAGAATGGTTCTATAAAAGAAAGAAAGGGAAAATCCTACAACGGTGAACCCAAGGAACAGCATTTTGTCCATAAATGGATGAAGCAGGGGACCAAGACCAACACATCCCTACTCATAGCAAGGAAAGAATAGTCCATGTGCACAGATGCTGGTAGCAAATTTAGTCAAAATTCTCAGCGTCGGGGCATCTTTTCTCCCAGATAAAGAGAGGCCACTGGAAGGGATAAGGGGGCAGAAGGGGAGCTTTGTAGAAAAAAAAGTATAAAAATATAAGCAGCCATCCAGGGGTGGGAGAGTAAGATGCAACAGAATTGCCATAAGTAGTCGGAGCCAAACTGAAATAGCGTGGATTGTAAGGGAGGACGGCAGGCACAGTTACATATTTTTTCCTAGCCTTGTTCAACTGAAGAGGTACAGGCTGAGGTTAGTCAGTGTGGAATTTAACCAGGGAAGGTTTGCTAGGTGATTCTGCTCCGAGAGAAGACAGGAGGAAGGGAGCAGGGCCGTTGATGTAAAAGAACACCACAGAGGTGGACAGAAGTTGAGTGATGATACAAATTAGGACACAGAAGGGAAAGTGGGGGATAATTAATGAAGAAGTTGTAAGAAAAATGGGTACTGTGTCCTAGAGAAGGAGGAACATATTTTTTAAGAGTCATGGTCCTGGAAAGAGTGAAGTTAAAAAAAAAAAATAGTGGGCTGTAGTTGGGAAGGGAGAGACGTGAAATTGTGAATGTGGAAAAGCGGGGGAGACAGATAATGAGAAGCTCTGGGGTATCCCCACTGGAGTGGACTAGGCTTGTCATGGACCATATCATTGGAAGACGGGAGGTGAAGGAACTAAGAGACCAGGGTATTCAGAAAGGTCACCTTCATGGACGGAGATAGAAAATCACTGAGAACTGGTAACTGTGGTGAGCACTGAGAGGGGAGACAGACTTGGCCCCGTGAAAGCTGCTTATGTGGACATACTCAACTCATGGCAGATGCCGTGTTTATCACATGAGTTGCAGAATTCCTGTGCCTTCACTCCTGCGGAGATATATATTGCCTCGTGTGCTGTGCATTTCAGGAACCAACTAAAATAATGACACATTTCAAAAGAGAACAGGACCGGGATCAAGGTTATGGAATTCAACAAATATGAACTGTCAGATGCTAGAGGATTGGCTTAGTTGTAGAGACCTCAGGGTCAAATACGCAAGTTTCCCTGGAACCAGAGATTCCAATCTCAAAAGCTTCAACTCAGTCCTTCACCCTCTGAAGGCAGATAAATTGGGTTGCACAGAATTGATTGGCTAAGGTCTTTGAGATGACACCATAAGACCAAAAGCTCCATCTGCTTTCTTAGGACATCAGGTAACTCGTGGCTTTTTTAGGAACAAGAATTAACAATTTAAAAAACTTGGTCAAAGTAATGGTAACATCAATTTTCCTCTGGAATATATTTGCACATAAGTCACCCCCCCAAAAGTAAGCAGAGAGATGTGACAATAAGCTGTCAAGGCGAGTAATTTCTATATTGCTGCCTAGCTCAATAATGCGGTTGTCAGTGTGTGTGTATGTGTGTACACATGTATGTAAAATGTGTGTGCACACAGTCTATTTCCCATGGAACAAAATGTCAACCCCAAACAAGGGAGGTGTTTTGCATTTTTTTTAAGGTGAGGACAAAGAGAACTCTAAGAAATAAAATCACCGTAGGTATTTTCAGAATTATTATTACCATCCCCTCCTAGTAATTCAATATAGGGTGGGTGTCAAACAGATTTCATTGTCCTATTTATTTTTCAGCATGGTCTGAGAATACAATTATCCAGTGAGGCAAACCCATGACCTATAATGAATGTAATTAAGAGAACAGGGAATTTAAACTGCTCGCAAGGGCATCGTATCTCATTAATAGAAAACTGATCACATCCAACTCATCACACGGCCACAGACTTTTCAAAGTACCAAAAGCAAGTTCAGTGCTTGAGTATTACCAGGCTGCTCAGCTCCTGTGGCACTTACACATACACGAGGTGTAGGTCAAATGGCAGGCAGGGGCAATGGCTGCGTTTGGAGCATCAGGAAATTATCACAGATTGCAGAGAGGAAACGGTCATCAATGATGGCTTTTCTTACACATGGGTTTGTTCATGTTTTGAAATGCATTCCTAGTGGGGCGCCTGGGTGGTACAGTTGGTTGAGCATCTGACTTCCTGGTTCCAGCTCAAGTCATGATCTCAGTGTCGTGAGATCAAGCCCCGTATCAGTTATACCCCATAACAGTGCTGAGCTTGGAGTCGGCTTGAGTTTCTCTCTCCCTCTCCCTCTCCCTGAGGCTCACATGCTCTGTCTCTCTGTGTGTGTGTGTCTCTCAAATAAATAAATCTTTTAAAAATGCACTACTAGACATAAACCAGCATACTGACCATGCAGACCTTCTCATGAATTTCTGTCACAAAAGTAGAACAAGGATTCCAAGGAGGACTAGCTTCAGACAAAATAGTCGACCAGTTACCAAGTCTGTTTAATGAAGTCAAGCGTAGTTGTCTTCTTCCGACACTCCTGGTCTGGAAAAGTAGAGCAAGTACTCAAGCACAATGTCCACTGAACCCATTTTTCCCTAACAAATTAGGATTAAACGATGGCCCTGGGTCAGTGCCACTAAGTCCGTTAAACAAGCTCTGCCTTCCTTCCATTTATTTATTTCTATCAGGCAATGATGACTCAGTTCATAGCCTATAGATTATATGGCAGCTATGTAAAGTTTAGATCTTTCCAAAATGGTGGTTACCGCCATATTACATAGTTTTTATGAGACCAGTGCGTGTAATTTATGGGGGAGGGGAGGGAAAGCACTTGGAGATGATTAAAAATGAAAACACAACTAGACTAAGAATGATGACTGTATTTTCATCCTTAGTCATACATAACTATCCAAGGCATTAGCTGTGGCCATGTCCCATTGTTCTCCTTTGTGCTCCCGTGGGCCATAAATTAGTGCTAAGGAAATGGGGCGGGAACTAGAGACCCCGGCCTTTAAGGTAAAATGATATTTAATTCTGTCCATGCAAGTGGTCCTGTGCTTCTTGGTCATTAATCCTTTATTTTTCAGATGCTAGCTCACTAACCCCCTCATGACACTTCCTGTGCTAAAACTCCCCTCGATGTATCCTATCCCATCTTATGATAGAAGGGTCCTGAGCCTACGGAAAGATAAATGCCTTAATCTAGGTGTTGGCTGTATTTGACAGTCACTCGAGTGTTCACAGAAGCAACATTTTCAAGCAAGGTAAAGAAGGGATTTTATGCCTTTTAAATCTAGGCACAATGGCTAATTTTGTTCTGTTAGTGCCTAGTTCTCCTTCAGTGGTAGGGATAGATATAGGAGGATACAACACTTTACAGCTGATGATTATCTTTAATTCGGAGTTATCATTTTTGCTAAAAGCTACCTTATGCCCTCACTGTCCGTGAAGTTATAGGAAGGCAATATTAAGCCAAATTTTATGAATGTGAAACTAAAAATGACAGCATTGTGGAATTAACCTGAAATTGAAAACACGTTTCAGGGCTTCAAATTCCCTTGCCTGTTCTTTAAACCCAGCAGTCAAGGTAAGTTACCCTCCGGCGTTGTCTTAAGTAATTTTATGTACATTCTTAGGGAGCAAAGATGAGTTATTCAAACTGGCCTTTAAAAAAAAAATCTACTGATTAAACCCTCAGATCAATGCCAAGTCTATTTCCTAGAATATTCTCCCAGCCCCAGGCTGAGCTTGTAGCATTACTCAAGCTTTCTTGCTTCTGAGATGATCGTGGATCCATCTCACAGCAACGATCATTAGTTAACTGGCACTGGCATTGCCCATCACTATCTCCAATGTTGCAAATTAATGAAAACTTTGGCATTCATAGATCAACATTATCACAGTGCTGTTACTAGCCAAATTTAAAACACTCTGAGAAATGTAAAACTTGTTTAATGAAACATTAATTGCAGTTTTATCTAGAAATTCTATGTGATCAGGCTCTTGGGGGTTTCTCTGACACCATCCAATTCTTCCATTCACTAACACCAAGAGGGCATCTAACAATTCAATAAGGATATTCCTTACAGCAGGCACAGACCTGACTGGTTAAGGACTAAGTCCCACAAGGCTACTCCCACTTCAAGTGCCAGCCACAAGTCCAAGGCCACCTACTGGCCCACTGGTTATAAATAAGGGGGATTCCCTTGACATTGTTCTCAAGTTTAATAATTTGCTAGGCCAAACTACAAAACTCAGGAAGACATTTTACTTAGGCTTACCAGTTTATCAGAGGGTACAAATGAAGAAACAGATGAAGAGATTCATAGACCAAGGTCTGGAAGGGTCTTAAGTACAGGAGCTTCTGTCTCTGTGGAGCTGGGGTGTACTGCCCCCCCCCCCCCACTTTTGGCACATGGAGGTGTTGGTCAGTCGAGAAGCTCATAAAAATCTCACTCCAAAGCCTTTACAGAGCTTAATCCAGATCCCCCCGCCCTGCCTCCTGCAGGTGGGTGGATGGGGCTAAAAGTTCCATCTCCTAAGTTCCTCTCATCACTAAAAGTTCCTCTCATCACTTGGACTCTCTGGTGTCCAGCCCCATCCCTTGAGTACCCAGGGACCCCACCCTCAGTCATCTCATCAGTGAAAGCTCCAGTGTGATCAGAAATGCTTCCTCATGAATAACGGAAGATATTTCTAACACAGAAGATTCTGAAGATTCCAGAATGTCTGAGCCAGGGACCAGCAAAAGAGACTTCATTTATTTTTATTTCTTACTCCACTTAATAACTATTCAACTCAACTAAATGAATAGAATAACCATATACATATATATAGAGAGAGACTTATTAAATGAATCCTATTTTTTTTTTCTAACATACTGTTAGGTCCGGGGATACAGTTGACAGAAAAACGATACTATTGCCCCCCAACTGATGGATTCCAGCGGTAGAGGGAACTGACATTAGTCAAATAAACACAATGGAAAGAAATATTGAGCACCAAGAGAAAAAAATAATGAGCCACATAATGGCTGGATTGGCTCCCCAAAGGCTGGGGCATGGGAGAAGTTTTCTTTTAGGAAGACAGCTGTGAGCTGAGCTCATCAGAGTGAGGGGTGAACGACTGAGGAAGGGCCTAACAAGGCTACAAGGCAGTGTGGAGGTGGCCAAGCAGAGGTTGACCAAAGCACAGGGAAGATGTGGTTTTCTGAAAATGAGCCCACGTAGGTGTTTCTTCAAATACATCATCTTCTTTAGTATTTTCATAGTTCTTTTCACTCGTTACTATCACAGTTACTTATGAGAACCCACTGAGATCACAAAACTAATCTAAACTATGTTCATTTGGGCCCCAAAGGAAAAGGAACAGGGCTGCAATTAAATAGACAATGCATTTCCACAAAACATGCCACGGTTATCACCATCAAATGAAGGCGTAAGTGCGGTATCCACGAATTTTCCAGTTATGGGTCCGCAACAATAGTCACCAAATGTCTTAAGCAAGACTCTCCTTTTGGTTTTTCTCCACACTGGATTCATTCCTAGAAGAGCTGCTGCCAGGCAGTATCAAGGATAGCCCACGGCAGCTGAAAACATAGCAGCTCCCTGTGCCCACGGAAACGGAGGGTTCTTTCCTCCAGTCCTGCAAAATTCTCAGGAAAGGTTCTGACTGGTCTCGAATCAGGTCCCGTGGCCATGGGGAAGCCAATCACTGCAGCCAGAAGAACAGAACACTCTAGGGACCAGCTCAAGGAGCATGCCCAGTCCTGGGGCCTCTGGAATGGGGCTAGAGGCTTGTATCCTCCGTGGACAAAGGAGGGACCATTTCTGGAAGGAAAAGATGCCACCGAACAGAAAAGCTGTTTGCATGATGGCCCTACTGAATTTAACATTTAAAAAAATTAGTGTTCTCCTGCCTTAAATTTGCTGACAGGACACAAGCAATACATATACGGCGAGACTCCCTCACCAGCAGGCCTGTGTTTTGATTTCTTCAGAAAGCTCTAACGGCCCTTGCCCACACACTGAATGGCAGTTAGCCTTGCCTGTCTGTTCCGTCAGGAACATGACGTGCTTCCGTCTCTCCTCAGCTTAGGCATCTTCATTTCCAACCGACCACTCCTGTGCTCCCACATCTTCACCTTCTCTCACGGCGCACCCAAGAGGTAGATTGTACCCGCGGACGCTCATGGGAAGATTCTACCACCTCTGCATGCCCAGTGAGTTGGCACTGCTAAAAGCACGAGGCTTCAGGATGGCCACAACAGACATGAAGAGGGGGAAAAAGGAGAGCAAGCCAGTTCTCTGGCTTTCTTTGACCGAAATAGCGAGTAAGTCCCAATTTGCCTTTGGTGTTGGCCTCACTGTCGGCTTGCTCTCGGGGCCCATGGAGCCCCAACTTGTTCACAATCACCCTCACTTCCCAAAACACTCTGCCCCTGAAACCAGAGTTCCCTGAGAAAGAAGAGAGTGGAAATACAGAGATGTATTCAGTGATTTGTTTTACATTATAAAGGGACCTCATATCAATAACAATAAGGGATAATTAATTAAACCCCTGAAAAATTGTCCTTGTTCCATGTTGTTCCGCTGAATAATTTATCACCGCATCATCAACCAACCCCACCACAGCTCCAGTAAGTAAGGAGCAGCGTCTCTCCCTTCAGTTTGGATGTGGCTCTCCTGCCCCTTCCCCTCCCCTACCTCCCTCCCCGCCCCCTGAATCCTGTGGCCTCTTGGTCCTTTTAGTGCTCATCACCACGGTTTTGAGTAGGTCTCTTTAAAAAACGTCAATGCTTCCTTAACTAGTGAAATGCAGTCCTTTTCCATGGGCTTTAAGGGACCAGGAGCCACATAAAAGAGACTCTATGACTTTGTTTCTCAAGAAGGACACACCATCCCAAAACAACCCCCAGGGAACCCACGAGAAGCTCTTCCTGACTTCTGTATGCCATTCAGTCTCCCTCCATGGCTTTGTTATTTTTGGACCCTGAAATGACAGAGTTGCATGCCAAGCTTTTCCTCACAGCAGGTTCATTTAGCAAGATTGGCTGCTGAGTTCCTACTTCCCCCAGCTTGCCACCTCCAGGCTTTAAGACAAGCCTGGGTCTTTAGCTCCTCCCGGGACAGCCCCCTTAGTGCAGACCATTAAAATGACACAATGCCAATATCATAACGGAGGCACAGCTTCTGTATCAGAAGCCAACAACAAGGTCATCACCAACCAAGGACCAAATACAGGCCGTGTCCAATGTCCTTTTTTTTTTTTTTTGGCCCCCATCACACAGTTTTCAGTCTTTACCCACAGATGAGAGCATTTTAACATAACTAGAGATGCGGAGAAGAGGAAAAAAAAAAAAAAAAACCAACACATTATGCAAATGTAGTAACAAATGTAAAATGATAAATTAGCAAGCAACTATTTAATTATTACTGTGACTAATTCCTGGAGATGCCACGGCTAATGAACCTGAACTTGTCCGGGTCGACTGCAGTGTGCTGTTGAAACATTTCCATTTGGTTTGTTTGCTGCTGGTGCAGCTCAGTGAAGTACATAGCATCTGTTTAATGAGCTCCCACTTCATTACAGAGCTGTACTACTTACTGAGTCATTCTCCTTAAGCATGCAGGCTGTGTACTCTGCTGTTGTTTTAAAGCAAATACTAATTTATGATTACCTGTCACATTAGGCCACTGAAAATTGTACTCACACTGGCTCCCATGAGCGGAATGCTAATGAGCTGATTATGGACTGTGGTGGTGTCCCTCACTTATAATCCACGGACATAAATCCCGACTCCCCCTCCAACATGGGCTCCAGAACAAAAGACACGGTTTGAGAGGACAGACTGGGAAGTGAGAGGGGTGGGGTGCAGTCATCGCATGGAAATGCCCAGACTCTCTCTAAGGCTGACAAACTCAGCACTGACCTAATTCGATGTGCACGGACCGTCAGAAACACCCGTTACACTGTGTCATGTATGGAGGAAGATGAATGACTCTCCCGCTATTCACTCCCTGCCATGGTCATTATCTAATTGAAGTCTGATGCCCGAGCCAGGCGGATCCTGACACGGGGGCTGCCAGCCTCTATTGTATGGAAGAAATCCTATAGATGTGTCCTAAAAGGTACTTGCAGAGAAAATTCCAATCAATGACACTTCCAAAATGCAGCTTTTTATTTCCAAGCCTAATATTTACCTGCAGTCTTCAGCACAATGCTCTTTCACCAGGGTTGTGGTTTTTGAGTGTTGTTTTTTTTCCCTGCCTCTCTCCATTACAAGCATGCCATTTGCCCTTGAAAATAGAGTAGTAAGCAAAATGCCTCATTAAGTCTGTTTCTTTTTCTTCTTAGTTTATCCCTTACAGTTTGCCTCCATAAGTTAAGACTACGGGAAGTTAAGATTCTTGGCTCTTATTGGCTGTCCGCTCTGTTTTTATCATCCCGACTTCATTCTGCCTGGGGACACGGTGGCTTGTCTCTGAGATACAGGACTCCAGACTTCCTTAGGAATGCGTGTACCAGTCAGTATCTGTGCTTTAGAAACACTGCTCCCAACATCCAAGGCAAGGATCAGCACCATGCTGGAGGTGCCCAAGAAACATGCAGCATTGCTTTCCACGTGAAATACTGCACTCCAGCTGCCGTGGGCAGCAACTGTGTGCTCCATTGGTTAAGCACCTGCTTTCAGCACAGGTCGAGTCCCGCATCAGGCTCCCTGCTCAGTGAGCAGCACACTTCTCCCTCTGCCTCCCACTCCCCCAGCTTGTGCTCTCTCTTTCTCTCAATCTCAAATAAATAAAATCTTTTAAAGAAAGAAAGAAACTGGGGCACCTGGGTGGCTCAGTTGTTAAGCATCTACCTTCGGATCAGGTCATGATCCCAGGGTCCTAGGATCCAGTCCCGCATCGGGCTCCCTGCTCCATGGGGAGCCTGCTTCTCCCTCTCCCGGCTGCTCTGCCTTCCTGTATTCTGTCAAATAAATAAATAAAATATTAAAAAGAAAGAAAGAAAGAAAGAAAGAAAGAAAGAAAGAAAGAAAGAAAGAAAGAAAGAAAGAAACCTATCCAAATTAGCCATGTGCCTACAACAAGAATACAAAGATGAGTCCTATTTTATACCTCTGCTCCCCGAGCCCATCCTTCTTTCCTTTTTTTTTTTTTTTTTTTAAGATCACCAGTTTAGACCCTTGAGCTTTCTTCCTGTAAGAGTTTTTAACATTTACCCTCTCGTTTTTCACGCGGAGCTGCCCAGGACTGACAACTAGAATGGAAGAAAAAGAATAAAAAAAATAAATGCCCACCTTTGACATAGCTAAAAGGAAAAACAGGCAAGAATAAGCATGAATCCTCATCTACAGATGCCTGTTATACATTTTAAATCAACTCCCAACTAGACATCATAAGCTCGATCGTGCCATCTCCAGCAGCTCTGGATAATGCTTCCTTGAACAAGTTGGTAATCTGGCCTCCCCTTTGTCTCGCCGCAGTGAGGGGAACAAGCTCTCAACAGACAGGAACAGATCCAGGCGCTCGCTCTGTCCAGTTGCTGTGCAGACCTTGAACTTGGGGCTTTGTCACTTTCACTACGAGCAGGACAAACTGACTGCTAAGTTTCAAGCTCTGCTATTCTCTAACTCTCCCCTAACCCTGACTAAAGGAGCCCTAATCCACAAGGTATCCAAGACTATTAAATTGCTATTATTAATATTGACTACATTGCAGGTTTACTCTATCTAGGAAGATGGAAACCATTCTTAAAAATCAGCAATTTGGGAGGCGCCTGGGTGGCTCAGTCAGTTAAACGTCTGTCTTTGGCTCCGATCAGGATCCCAGGGTCCTGGGATGGAGCCCCACATCGGGCTCTCTGCTCAGCAGGGAGCCTGCTTCTGCCTCTCCTACTTCCCCTGCTTGTGTTTCCTCTCTTGCTGTATCTCTGTCAAATAAAAAAAAACTTAAAAAAATTTAACAATTTTCTGCAATGCACCAAAGAAGTGATGTGGCTTCTCATGGCACCTCAGGCACAATCTACACCCTGGCAACCCTGACCCACTGTTTCTTAAAAGAAACCATGTTGACTCTGTCTTAGGCCTTCACACATCTGACTCTAATTACAAATTCTAAATTATTGGGCAAATTGGCATATCGCTTTTTTTTAACGAAGGTTAAAGAATCAGGATACCTAGTTGTTCATTTTATTGTCTTACTACAAATATAACGTAAAAAAAAACCCTGAGGTTCTTCAAGAGAGTATTTTTCATGGTATTTATATCTAAACTGCAAAAAAAAGTGGAAGCAAATTAGTTAATTACGGTCTCCAACTGTATGGGTGCTAACAAATTCCTTTTCCTCACCTATAATGAACTCCCAGTGCCTGCCAAGATGGGGGTGGGGTGAACAGCGGTGTGGGTTTTTTCTGTGCAAGTAAATTGCTTTTCCTGATTTACATGGGGGTGGGGGGGTTGGAGAGACAGAGTGCCTATTTACAGACTAGATAATCCAATTGGCTTATTTTGAAAAACAGTTTCTTCCCTCTCATTGGCAACACTAGGCATTGTGCAGGCTCTCAACCAGAGTGAAAAAGGATATGCATTAGATACAGGGACACACAATGACCGCGCTCAATTTCCTAAATGCGGCAGGGTTCACTGAACGGGAAGGCAGTCATGCAACACTGGGAGCAACATTTTGCTTCATGTTATGAGAGGCATATGCATTAGATGTCCACAAGGAAAATGAATAGGGAGGAGAAATCTTAGCGAGAGGTAGAAAAAAAATGAGAGGTTTTTATTAGAACTTTTCATTTTGGGGGGGAGGGTCTCTTAAGAGACTTGCCAAACAGGATTTCGCACATTTGCCCGGTTCCCAAAACTCATTCTTTGGAGGTTGGAATAGAGCTCACGGCTGTTAAATATTCTTTCATTAGACGGGTCAGATAAAATATATATAGATGTGTAGATACAGATGAAAATGTAGAAATACACATGCCCATAAATCAATAGCCAATGGTATTTCAAAAGAGTTGAGGATGATCAGTTGGAAAAGGAGGGTGTGAAGGAGGGAACGAGCAGGGCTTGGGGGGAGAAGGAGATTGGGGGAGTGGGATGGCTCAGTGGACTTTGTGTTCTTGTTTTCCACAGCTCATCAGAGAGGTCACATGCAAAATCCTTCTCTGAGAGTCACAGTCCTGCTTTCACACTGCAGTAGCCTGGGAAAGAGAAGTGCGCCTATTAGACATGGGATTTTCATGAGAAAGGAAAATCTGAAACAGTCAAGTCGGATACACAGGGCTTTCTACACGGGCAGTGACCCCGCTGTCAGGGAGCCTTCCTCCTAGCAGCCAAACCAGCCACAAGGACGAGAAGAGGAACTGGAATGTGCAGAGACAAAAGTGACCAGCATCCCCACTCCCGGAGGGACCCTCCCAATAGCCCATGATGGCAATGCTGCCACCGTCCGGGCCATCCTGGGGTCCCGTGAATAAGCAAAGTGACAAGCAAAACTAATTGGTGGCGGCAGTTGGTGAACAGGTGCCCACGGAAGAGCCACCACCGAGTGATTCCTTTCTCCCAGCTCTTGGGGACAAGCGAGGCTCCGGGAGAGGCTCCCTTTGGCAAGGGGGATGGTCATCTCAGCCCATGTGGGTACACGCCTGCACACACAGCGTCAAGGGGAGCACTAGGTGAGCACGCACATGTTCCATTCCTTCTGTGTACTTCCAGAATGATACAGCGGGCTCATCCCAAAGTTCAAATGCCACGTCTGAGGGTCTGCTCCGGCTCGTTGTGCCACACGATACTTTCCCGGGGAATTGTGCTTTCTGAAGGTGACCGTCAGACCGGGTCACGAGAAAGTAAGAGCAGAGCAGGTGCAGAAACACTTAGCCACACATGCACTGCAAGTTGCAGGGGAGGTCACATGCTCTGTTAAAAAATCCCACGACTCCCTCGAAACCCACGGGCTGTGACCTCACCCTCTGCTTTGCAAACAGTTCTACTGGGCAGGGGCATCTCGGCGTTCTTGCCGACGTCAGAGGCAAAAGGCACCGGGTGCAGACACAGGCTTCTCCCTCCGTGAGGTCAGCCTCTTCTGGCCCGCAGCTGGGGAGGAGGGCCTCCCAACCCCCGCGATGGGGTTGACACTGGGTTGGCCTCCATGCCCTGCAGTCAGCGTGGAACCTTTTACCACGGCGCCACGATGAGGACCCTTGGGCTCATCGTCCTTGAGTTTTTCCCCACACCATGATTTGGAACAGGAGCAACACCAGCAGAGAAAGAGAAAAGAAAAAGAAAAAAAAGGGGGGGGCAAGAGGATTCAGAGGAGATGGGAAGTCACCAGAGTCCTCGAGAAGAGGGAGAGGGAGTCACAGAGCGAGCACGGGAAGCTGCTTTCCTTGGAAGGGTTCAGACATGCCGAAGTAATGATCCCGGCAACATGTTAGCAAAACATTAGAAACACTTTGGTAAGCAAATAATTTAATTACAGCCTTCTCCGAGGCCGTGGATATTGCCTGACCCCTGACCTCGTATATTGCCGTCCCCCCCGCCCCCCGCCCGCCCCGCTCGGCCTGGGATTCACGCTTCCCATTCTTGTCACAGCATCTCTCCATCTTGTACCATTTAATATAGTGTGCTCCAGGTGTTCTGTGCTGAATGAATAGTTATATTACTACCTGTCAGACACAATCACACTCTATTCATCATTCTCGGCTGGCTGCATGAGGCCCAGCTTCCAGCAGGCTCCCGCTCTATTTCCTTGTTCAAACGTCTGCGGTGCTTTTGGCCCATCTGTCAAGGCTGTCATTTAGAGGGAAAACAGGATCAGCGCTTTAAATATACGGAGTTCTCTATTGAAACAGCGCTGTGATTGAGCTGTCCACGTTCTCCGTCTCACAGCCGGTCAGGGCTCTGGTGAGGTTGCAATCACCACGGTGACCCTGAGGGGGTCACACAGAGGGTTTGTGCTTCACAGTTTGGTCTATAAATAGTGCAATTAACCTTTCAGGAATTACAAAACGCTCTTGAATTCTCTTTACCTTCGCTCCATGCCTGCATGGTTTCGAGCAATGGGAAGAGGAAGAAGAGAGAGGGAGGGAGGGAGGGGGAAAAAAAACACCTACATATTTGCTGAGATACGGGCCATAGGAGTAAGAAATGTGTGTGTGTGTATATATATATATATATATTGTTTGGAGAGCAAGCATTTGAAATGCACGAATGTATTTTAAGCCACCGTTTGCTGTTTGGGAGCGAGATAACATATGCTGAGATTTCTGCTGAAATTAAAAGGTTTCTGAATCTGAAATCAAATGGCATGGATATAAATGAAAGGGCTTCTGTTCATCCTCATGGAAAGGAAGGGAAGGTTTTCAGTTCTCTGAATTGTTACCTTTCGGAAAACACAGGATTTCTCACTGCTTCCAGCCCCAGGGTCGCAAGCAAAACACCTGCCCCCCCACCAGCCCCAGAGCGAACACGGTCAGGAGCCAAATGCGATCTCTAGCCTCAGAGCACAATCCCCAAGGAAAGGGGATTCTGGATGCTGGTCAGGCAGCCTTCGGATGACTCCCCTGTCTCTGAAAGCCTCCAATCACTGCAAGGGTTTGTCTTTTCTTCTTCAGGAAATCAAGGCACTTGGTAAAGGCAGCGCGCAAGGTCAGCAGAGCCCAAAATGCAAACCCCAACTCCCCATCTCAGCTTTCTGCAAAGGCTTGTCTGTCCGGCCACCGCCCAGCTTCCCTTCTGGAAACCGGACCAGTAAGACCAACCTTTTCCAGTATCTCTCTATGGACAATGACAGCAGAGCGATTCAGAGGAGTCCCTCGTTTTGTTCTGGATGCCAGGGACGGCTCTCACAGGAGAGGCTCCTGGTGCAGCACGCTTGCCTCTCAGATGAATGTGTGCTCTGTTTCCACTCTTGCAGGATCATTTCGTGACTGCATTATGCCAGTTACCTCACAGCACAGAGAGGGTCCTTTCCTTCTGGTATTTCACCAAGTTGTTCCATGGACAAAGCCAGGGAGCATTTTTAATGTGGGACCCAAAGATCGTGCGGCTAAAAATAGCCATTGACTTCTGTCACCGTGTTTGTCTTGCTTCAAAGGTACTTTTACCCCCGTTTCTTTCTTTCAGGGAAGGAAAGAGATGCTGTTTGTGTGTGCGTCTGCTGGGGGGTGGATGGGGTGGCAGGGGGGGTGCAGAGGAAAGCCTCAGACCAGCAAATGGTCCTTGATGACACCTACTTAGGTCGACCATCCTCTAAAAGCTAAATGACACATCATTTTCTTAAACATCATCATCACCAAAGAAGTGGGAGTGAGCCAGTATTTTGGCTAGCTTAAAGGCTTATGGGGGGCAGAAGGAAGAGCAGAGAGGTATCAACCTTCCCACTATTTTCTGGGAGAGCCTCTCCCACCCATCCACAGCTAAGCAGAAGTAAAAGCCTGTGCTTATTACAGCCCCCGGAACAAGGATAATTCAGAGGTAATTTCTTCCAGTTAGAGCGCACTTTCCTTTTAGGAGCCGGTCATAAAAGGCAGACAGAGGTGCCCGAGAACCCCGTGTTGTCATTGCTGCTCGCTTGCATGACTGCGTCCTTCTCTTCCTGTCCTCAGTTGGGAAGCATGAAACCTTTGCTTACTACAGAGGCAGAGTAAGTGCTGGTCTCATCCCATTAACCGTCCTATTACCAGGCTCGGTGCCATCCCATCTGAGTTGTGCGGAGCATTCCGAACTGCTTAATTATGTACAGTAAAGACAGTCTGCTGAGACTTTCCTCCTTGATTAATACGGGAGGGGCTGAGGTGGGGGGGTTAAGGGTCACCTCCGAGGCTTCCTCGTGCCTCACACAGAATGAACTCCGTGTGACAAAGGCTTTCGTGAGTGAAAAAATAAACTGAGGCACGTCGGGAAAGATGCTGGCATCAGGGGCTAAGGCTCCCTTTGATTCTGCGGGCTAACCACAGATATTCCCCCCTCTGCGTTGGCCTGAAACTGTAGAGTGCATTCCTTATAAATTACACCACCCCACGCTAATTGCAGTGTGCTGACAGTGCTCGTCCTTACCAAGCCTGCTCGGGCTTTGTGTGTGTGGATTTTAATCGCTGTTTGCTCTGCGGAATGAGGCAGAGCTGCCAAGGTGGCTCAGCCGGGTCACTGCTAACATCCCTCTCCGCAAGTCTCTCACACTGGCTCTATTTTTACCCCGATAATACCCTCTCTCGGGGCACCTGCGCATGCCCCCTCCCCGCGGCGGGCAGTTGGTCCAGGTTACAGTCTAGAAGCGCCAGCGCCTCAGCTCTCACTGTCCGCCCTTCAAAGCCTGGGGCTGAAGGACTCTTTCCTCCCTTGTCCGACCTTGGGGCAAAAACGGGACCGCTCCGGTCTGAGGGCAAGTGGGGAGGGTCTTCCCCAAATTCGAAGGCAGCCTCCTACCCTCCTGTTTGTGGCCACTGCCTGCGGAAGGGAAGCTGCTCCAAGTGGGGAGGCCAAGTCACAGCCCGGGCTCACCCACGAAGTTTCTATCCCAAATGGTTGGGTCTAGAACCATCAACAAATACGAACACAGAAATCACACTTTCATCAGAAAAAACAAACAAACAAACAAAAAAACAACCAACAATAACAACAACAAAAACCCTAACACCTAGTGAGCACCTACTACATCCTGGGAACCAATGCCACATTCTGGAAAAACAGGGATGAGTGAAACACAGCCTCTGGCCTGCAGGGACTCGCAGCCTCAGAAGGGAGCGGAAGGGTAAACAAGGGGTAACTATTCCACGTCAAGGGCGGCAACAGAGGTGACAACTGAATTTCCCTCAGCCTCACCAGCCTGAGGACACAGGTGTGGTCACAGTTAACAGTAATAACCCAAATTTCTCTGTTCTGTGCGCTCCCCAATTTCTCAGACTCCGCAGTAAGAAATGCCTATCCTGCTGGGACTCCAGCTCTTGTGTCCGGCCTCCTGGTGCCAAATGGTCACAGCTCCTGTCCCCTTCTATGTTTGAGTTGTTCCCTATTAGAGGGTTGCCAAGGTAGTGCCATGTGGGCCACGGTCTCCTATAGAATTTCTAGTTAAGGAGCCTACCCTGCTCTCTAAAGTCATTAGAAAAGAATTCACCAAGTGTCAGGCTATGGGACAGACCTAAGGGGAAAGCACTGTCCTGGGCTCTGACGGGTCCTCGACACCACCACAACCAAGCCTTTCCTACTGGGCCAACCTCCCCATGCCAGACTCCTTCCTCCCTCTGGTTGACTTTTCCCACCGAGTTCCTTTGCCTTTCCCTCCTGAGGCTTTTTTTTGGCTGGGCCCACTCCCACAGTGCCCAGGAAATTCCAGTCACGTCTGTATCTTCTTCACACTCAAGCTTTGACGGTGTAGGAGAGGTCTTGAAACACTCCGACACTCCACACATATACACACACACAACCCAACACACACCACACATTCTTGGTGAATTGTGGGAAGACACACGGATATGGCTATCGCTGTCTCTAAAAATCAGCTGTGGGATACCCGGGTGGCTCAGTCAGTTAAGCATCTGCCTTTGACTCAGGTCACAAATCAGGGTCCTGGGATTGAGAGCCACATCGGGATCGCTGCTCAGTGGGGAGCCTGCTTCTCCCTCTGTCACTCCTCCGCTCGTGCTCGCTCTCAAATAAATAAAATCTTTACAAATAATTTTTAAAAATGAAAATCAGTTGTATGGTAAATAATATGCAACAGTCCATCAAAAGCTCCTTACTGAAGGAGATGAAACCCATCTTCTGTCCACATACCACAAAAAAAGAGCACAAGCAAGCATACACAGTGAGGAGAGAAAATTACTTCCAAAGAGAAGCCCCCCCTTAACTCAGTTTATTTTCTCAAAATAAAGTGTTAACTACACCACATACTCCTTGAACCTTTTGCAAAGACTTTGGAACCTAACCCCAATGAGTTGAGAGATACCATCATCTCTTTTAAGACTCAACATTACAAAAAAATACACACACACACACACACACACACACACACACACACAAAAGATTAAGTATTTATTAGAAGGAGGACAGAAGCCTACTTTAAGACAAAACAGAGTCCACTCTGCCAGAAGGCAGAAATCCCTTCCTATCATTCACCTGTCATCTTGCTCAGGATTGTTTTTGATGGCTGCTGTCCACACCAAGGGGGATGGTTTGAACACCCAAACATCAGCATGAAGATTTTGTATCCCTTCTTCAGTCTAGCTCATCTTGTGCAAACTGAAACTTCAGAATGCATGAGTGTTGCTATAAAAACAAAGGTGTATACTATTTTTATGAGTGACTTCAAACCTTCCCAAAAATAAGCTTGTAATATAGCACTTCTGCTTTGCTTGTTGACTCTTGAACTTGATCCCAACATAAGCCACAACTCCAGCGTAGACACTACTGTGTGTATATGTGTGTGCACGCATATGTGGGTGCACAAACTCACTTGTGTAAGCATTCATCTGTAGATTTCCGCATACGGATTTATGACTGCACACTGTAAAGCTTCCCTAGAACCCAGAAGATCACGAGATTACACATTAAAGAATGCTCTCTTCAACCATTAGTTACATAGTATGACCTCTATCTTGGCTTCTTAGAGCAAACTGACACACCCGACCCTCATTGTTTTCTTATAAAACTTACTTTGTGTTAGCAACAAAGATTCCTTCTCTATTCCTTAGTTCCCAATATCGTTCATATATAATGGTAAATATATACATTGACCCTATATAATGCTATAGAAATATAAAAGGGCATATATATACACGAGAAACAGAGAAATCTTTTCTCAGAGATAAAGAATTTCATAGTCCCACTGTATACTCATACCCCCACATCTCTAGAGTAGAGATTTTTGAAGCCACTCCCTAGTTCACAGGCAGTTAAGTAAACTTCTTTCCATTCATTTTTCCTGCCACATTTTTTCCCTTACCTACCTCAAACAACTAAATCAAATTAGACTCAAGTATCTTCTCCTATTAAAAATTTTTTTTTCCGCAGATCAAGATCAGTTCTGAAAAATCCATCCTTGGTAGGACCCAATTTTTATTTTTTTAAAGATTTATTTGAGAGAGAGACAGGGAAGGACAGAGGGAGACAAGCTTGAGCAGACTCCATACTAAGCACAGACCTGGATTCGGGTTGGGGGGTGGGTAGGAGGCCTCCATCCCACATCCCGGAGATCACGACCTGAGGGTAGGGCCCATTTTGGAAACACGCACACACACCTTTGTTCCCAGCAGCCCCTCTGCCATCAGCTTGACTGCCCCACCCCCGACCCCAGCACCAACGACGAATATTCTTGGGCTGTTGAGGAGTGCTCATTGATAGCGGGCTGGGCACAAGGACCGCTAAGCTACAGCAACACTTACTTTCATTCCTGCAGCTTTGCACGACAGCTCTGGGAAGCGCAGAGCCAGTTTTAGACATGACTTCCTCCCCACCTTTCCCAGCAAGCTCACCCCTCAATTTCGCACACAGCCCAAAGGCCTGGAGGTGCTTCTGCCAGACCCATAGGTGAGGTCCCACCCTTGTACGGAGCTGCTGTTTCTGTCCGAGATTCTGCAACACACCTGGAGGGAACCCACCTGACCTCCCCTGTCCGCGTGACTACCAATCGCGCTGGGGCAAGCAGCTGTAGACACACAATGACCTTGGCCCACAGGCTGGACCTTCACGGACTGCGTGGGACAGAGAGACAAAACAGGGTTTTTTGTCCTCAAGACAATATATACTTTGGTTGGAACTGAAGGGAAAACAGCCAGAGACTAGAATCAAGTGACTCCAGGGCAGGACTCCAATCACACCACAATAATGAGGGGTCTCCGGCATGGTGTCAGCCACCACCTGACAGGAGCCAGTTTCCAAAGAGGGTAAGTCCCATGGGCTGGGTGCGCTCGCGGGAACATTCCTCTCACCTTTCCCGGTTCCAAGCACTAGCCCATCCCAGTCGCCACCTGCACAGGTCCACCCCGGGCCTTGCCAACTTCAGTTCAGGAACTGCTGATGAGTGTATCTACGCCCAAGTGACCAGCTCCGTGATTGAAATGTGACAGTGATTTCAATCATGTCTTTTGCTCCCCCAAGGAGAAAGCTCTGCATTGCAACTAAGTGTTTTTACATCGTCAGCCAGCTTGTCTGACAAGTACAACCAAATGTCATTCTTCGGAGCTATAAACTGCACTTAGACCAATAAAGAGTCAACCAGGTTTTGCATGTCACGAGACAGGAAGAGTTACCTACAATAACTACAAGTAAATAAAGTAGCTAATAAAATGCATGGTTTGAAAGGCTACCTTATTGTTTAGGATGTTTTACCTCTTCAATATGGACCCAAAGTTTCTACCATTATGGGGTAAAAGAAATCCTGACAATAAAACCAGGAGTGAGGGGCGCCTGGGTGGCTCAGTCGTTTAGGCATCTGCCTTTGGCTCAGGTCATAGTCCCAGGGTCTGGGACTGAGCTCTGCATCAGGCTCTCTGCTCAGGGGGGAGCCTGCTTCTCCATCTGCCCCTCCACCCCCCTGGCTTGTGCATACCCTCTCTCTGGCAAGTAAATAAAATCTTTAAAATAAAAAATAAAAAACAAGGAGTGAATGGCAATATATTTTTTTTCATTGTAAATTGTGAGCCCAAAGGGAGAACAGGTGATAATCTGAGTTTGTTCCCAAGTAGGATTGTGAAATGGAGTCTCCAATTTTGATTTTGTGGCCATGATCTTGATCCGGTTAACAGACAGTCTAAGTACTTTAAACCTGTTTCATAACCCATTCTGGGGTGACCACGAGCACAAGCACCAGCAACTCCACAAAGACAAATCAGATAGATGATTGGTTTGTTTGTTTGTTTTTTCCCTAAGAGGACTTGAGAGGGAGAATGTGGCTTTCTCACATCCACTGACTTTAGTACCGGAGAGCTTTTCTGTGCGAAGGCACCAAAGGAGAGCGGGCAGGTCTAGTTAGAAAAAGTTGTCCAGGTCATTGTAATACTCTAACTCCTTCCCTTCCTCAGGGAGAGTCCCTGAGTAGATGGACCATGAGAATGAATGATGTCAGAGCCCTGGTGACAATGAGGTTTAAAAGAGGAGTCATGGGATCCAGGCTGAGAAAAAGAGAGAGAGAGAATGAAATTATAATGGGTTTATAAACTCAGAGACTAGGGGAAGGTCAAGTTTTGGGAAGGGCTTGATAAATGTGGAGGACAGGGACGCCTGGGTGGCTCAGTTGGTTAAGCAGCTGCCTTCGGCTCAGGTCATGATCCCAGCGTCCTGGGATCGAGTCCCACATCGGGCTCCTCGCTCGGCAGGGAGCCTGCTTCTCCCTCTGCCTCTGCCTGCCACTCTGTCTGCCTGTGCTCGCTTGCTCTCTCTCCCTCTCTGACAAATAAATTTTTAAAAAATGTGGAGGACAAACTAACTGGACAATTATGAAGAGACTTCTGCTTTGCTCCATTCATTGGGTTTATTGGGTGTGTCTAACTCTCCTGTACTACTTACTATTTTCCTAACTTTATGATAGTAAAGCAGAAGAGTATATTTTGCATTTTGAGAATGTCCAAGGGGAGGAGGTGCGTGAGGGTCAGAGCTAATGTTTCTAAGATACGAGTTTCTAGAGAGTCCTTGTTACTCAGTCCCACCGAAACCCCCCTGGAGGCTGGAGTTAAGATTTCAACTTGCAAGATAAAATACAGGCTGCCCAGTTAAATGTGAATTTCAAATGAAAAAAATAAGTCACTTTTTGGAAAAAGTAAGCCCTGTGACACATTTAACATTTAACTGTATTAAAAATCCTTAATTTCTAGGTTAAGTTCCCATTTAATTGGACCTCCTATACTTTGATTAGCTCAATTTGGGGACCCGAGTAAAATAAATCCTGAATTTAGCAACTAGCACAAACCATTAATTGGTGCTATTTCTCATGTAATCTCTTGTAATTTGGGATTCCAAATGGAAAGCTATTTCACCGAGTAATTTACAGACCTTCTAGGTGGTCAGTCAAGTCTACGAGGGACTCCTCAAAATTCCTCTTTTTCAAACAAAACCCAAGTGTCAAGAGTCATTTCCACTTTGAGCTAGGTTGGACCGTACCCTTCATCGAAAGCTCCCTTCCATTTCGCTCATAGGATGACAGCCAGCAAGGCGCTAACGTGATCTGTGGCCCTTTGGCAGTGAACGTGCTGCCAGCAAGTTGGTGAAAACTTCCATCATCTCTGTCATGTTGCTGGAACACGCCCGGTCTCGTTTCCTCACTGCCATGACTTGTAATTTTAAAAATTTCTTCCTAATCTGCATATATAATGAAACCCGTTAGAAAGATAAATATGATTTCTGTACCAACTGGCAAGAAATGGAGCACAGTATTATTTCAAAGTGTTGTTTATCAAAGTTGGGGGATTCGGGCTCATTGAGACATATGCAAAATGTAAAGCCTTCATTCAGACGTTAGCTGACGTGGGCTTCATGGCAAAACAGTCAGTGACAGCTCGACTCCTAAAATAGAGGTCACACCTCGCTCAATGACCACACCAGTCATTCTCAACCCTTGGTATGGTTTAGAACCGCCTGGGGAGTTTTAAAAAGAATACTAATGCCTGGACCACAGATGCAGGATATCCAGATTCCCTCGGGGGCTTGTAGGGTCCAGAAACAGCTGAGATCCAAAGTTACACGTGTTATATAAACGCATAGTTCTTTGTTTCATGGGAGCTTGGTTGAGTGAAGTTAGTCATCAGAAAATGGCCAGAGCTTCCAGTCACGTGGGAGTTTGTTTCTAAATCTTTATGTTTTAAAAAACATACGGATCCCATGAGAACAATTAAAGTAGAAAATATTAAGCTTTAGAGTCTATTTAGGTTGTTGGGGTTTTTTTCCTCTTTACAAAGTAACTTCTATTGTTCTTCACTTTTAAGAAGGTTTTAATTTGGGGCGCCTGGGTGGCTCAGTGGGTTAAGACTCTGCCTTCGGCTCAGGTCATGATCCCAGGGTCCTGGGATTGAGCCCCATATCGGGCTCTCTGCTCAGCGGGGAGCCTGCTTCCCCCCCCCTCTTCTCTGCCTCACTGCCTACTTGTGATCTCTGCCTGTCAAATAAATAAAATCTTAAAAAAAAAAAAAAAGGTTTTAAGTTTGAAAGCTTCTGAATTTTGAGCCATTTTATATCCTATCTCTCCAGAATGCTCAAGGCTTGGGGCACCTGGGTGGCTCCATCAGTTAAGGCACAGACCTCCTGATTTTCGGCTCAGGTCGTGATCAAGCCTCACAGCTTGAGATTCTTTACCTCCCTTTCTCTCTGCCTCTCCCACCTCTCTCTCCCTCTCCAAATAAAAAAAGGAAGAATACAGGGACGCCTGGGTGGCTCAGTTGGTTGGGCAGCTGCCTTCGGCTCAGGTCATGATCCCGGCGTCCTGGGATCGAGTCCCACATTGGGCTCCTTGCTTGGCAGGGAGCCTGCTTCTCCCTCTGCCTCTGCCTGCCACTCTGTCTGCCTGTGCTCGCTCACTCTCTCTCTCTCTCTCTCTGACAAATTAAAAAAAAAAAAAAAAGGAAGAATACTAAAGGCTTCCCATTCTCTAACACCATTCTCTCTCTATGGCTTACCAAGTGAAGCCATAATGTTATCATAGCATTTTAGGCTTTACCAAAGATTTCTTATCAGTCCAGGAGAACGATCAGAGGATTGCTGTTATTTTTCAGTCCAGTCTCTTCTCTTTTCAGGTAAGGAAAACTTACTTTCTGTAAGGCGGTGGTTCCCTCAGTGAGCTCCCTAGACCCGCCACATCAGCACCGCCTGGGAACACATCATCAGCCTTGCTCCTCAACCACCATAATGGAAACGCTGGGTATCTGGTTTCATAAGCCCTCCAGGCACTTCTCAAGTTTGAGACTGTATGCTTTTGTGTTTGTACTACCTTATTCTTTCTTTCTCATTTGCAGTATTTCATCAGGTCGTCCTAACTTCTAGGAATGTCTGATTCAGTGCAGGGAGCTTTGAAGATGGAAGGAAAGCATCTGCCCCCAAAACCTCATCATCCCTGAGCTGAGCTTCATGGGGAAGCATGAAGATCTGTGCACAGACTCTGTGACCAGATGATGGAAGGAGTAGCTGTGGAGGACAGAGCTCGGTTGGTCCACGGACGGGGATCTGAGTGCCATCTTTATGTAACCAGTGCAGGCCAAGTTGAGGGAACCCTGAGGAACACTGTGAGTGCCTTAAAGGGTCATTTCCTAGAAGGGAAGAGTGACTGTAACTAGCATTCTTTACAGAGACTAAAGCAAAACCACCACTGCTCTGTTCTGTGCACATGTCCTCATCCCTTTTCTGCACGCGGGACTCCCATTAGACTCCTTCAAATATTCCTCCACTGTGAAGACTTCTCTGAAGACTCCTTCCCTTCCTCCACACTGAACCTCAGTAAGAGGAGGCATTCTTGATCGTATTCACTTAACACCTCTGTTGTCCTTTCTGAAGTTAAAAGCGTCTGCCTCTACCACTAGATTTCTAATTCATCAAAAGCAAGGACAATATTGTCATCAGATACTCAGTATCTGATTGGCTTAAGAAATTACAAATAAGTAGTCAAAGAAACTTTTGGGTGACAACTGTAGATAACAACATTATCAATAACCAGATGCTCCAATGTTATCACCTACTATTTTTTTGTGTCTTTATGACGAATAATTGAGATACCAGAAAGAACTACCTGTGATTTTCAACAAATTTATCCTTTATAATTCGCAGGTCTTGCAATTTTCCTGAATGTGGTACTATGTCACCTTAGTAATGTTTATATTCAAAATTAGGGTTTTAAGAAATAAAATATGTAACTGTTCAAATGAGAAGATGGCCTTTTTTTTTTTTTTTTGGAGAAGTAGAAGCTTCCAAATGTTAACATTTACTTCAAGACTGTTAAACATTATTTTTTAAAGAAAATATCTCTGAACCGTATGTTCAATCACATCATGCAAAGTTTTTCATTTTCTTCCATAACAGAATGAACTTTCACCAATCTAATATGTTTGGTACTGAACCTTGCCAGTATTGAAATATTCTGAAGAATACTTAACATTCTTTTCCACAGAGAAGAGTGAGAATGATCGCTGAGGAAAGAAACAGAAAGTAGGTTAAAAAGGAATAAAAGGGATTTCCACTAAAGACAAGAGAGGATTGATTCAGAGCTCAAATTCTGAGATTATAGATTGTTCCTTTGAGACATTTTTAGTGTTAGAATTTCCATTTGATCTTTTTTTTTTAATACATTCCTCTCTCTAGTAAAATTCTCCACCTTATCATACACTTTTCTGAACATATTAATCACAGTTACGATAATGTCTTGTGTTTCAGAATTCCATTATCTGGGAGATCTATGAATCTATTTTTATAATTTGTTTTTGGTACACGTGGCCATCTTTTATTAACAGATTAACATTATATATGAAAGACACATGAAATACAAATGAACAACAATAGCCCTAGAAAACACCTTGCTCCCAACTCTGCTCCCCTTAACATCTCCTGAGCAGGTGAAATGGGGCATTTCAATAAAATCAGGAAGTGGGCTAACTAGACTGCATCACATCTTTTGACCTCTGGTTTGCCTTCATTTTTAGCCTTTGGCTCTTTAGGCATCTCAACAATGACTGGGAATGTTTACTAGGGTTCCTCCTCCGTATCAGGTCATGTTCTCCAGTTTGTTTTTTCCCCTTGGCACAGTGAGAATGTCAAAGTTTTAATTCAATGAAGCCTCTCACCTCCTGTACCTTAGGAACTTGGCAAATGCCTCAACAGGAAAACTACTGAGTGTAAGTCTTCCCTTTCTGAACCTCATTCTCTCTAGCCTCTTTGCTCTACATGTCTTGGCTGCGTGGGAGCTCTGTGATGCCTTCAACTGGATTTTCGGTGGGTGTTGTATCCATTCACCCAAGAGAAATCAAAACAGAGAAACTGGAAATTATAGAACGATTGATAATGACCACCAATATGGCAGTCTATGTAGATGAGATCAATATAGATTTCAGTCAGCATTCAAAAGAAAACGAAGACTTAATGTTTGCAGCAATTATAATTACGGAAGAGAGGGTGACCTTGGAAGTATAATTATAAAATAAGCCAAAAGTCAGCAGTAGGGAAAGAGAAGTTACAAAAAAGTAGCAAAGACTTCATAATGACGGTTCCAATTTTCATAATATAAACATCAACTATTACTGATGAAATCTGAAACATACAGAGGGTGGAAAACCTGACTCGAATCTCTGAACTTATGTAATCTTTCATCTCTATCCCTAGTGAGATCAGCTGGAATGCTGCAATCATTTGCAACAGGAAAAGAATTCTTCAATTTTCATCAATTCTTTGGTGTCCCTTTAGTTTTACATTTTACACCCAAATCAAATTCAGTTCGGTAATTGTTGTTAACATTTAAAAGATATAATTTTCACATTAGTTGGGCCTATTTATCTTTCTGCCTGTATCTGCCTATCCTATCCTATCCTACTTTCTATTTTGTGTAGTCACAGAGGAATTCATGGAGTGATGATTACTTCATGGTTAAAAGTCATTTCAGAGTGCTAAAGTTTTAGGATTTTTGCCTTTTTTCTTTATACGTCTCTGTACTTCCCTATCTTCTTAAGAACATGTATTATTTACATATTTGCTGAAGTGGAAGACTCTCTTTTCCTGTTCTCAAGTTAGTAAATTATGAACCGTAAGCTCCCCCAACAGATTCTTTCCCCTTAAGCCCAGGGATTCTTATCTCATTGCATCATCTTGCATCAATTGCTAGTATAGGTATAGCCCAAACATAGAAGGTACTCAATAAATAGTTATGGCATATTTTTAAATTAAATTTTTAATTCATACTCTTTATCTAAGTTGAAGCTTAAATTCTAATACAAAGGACTGAGTATCCTCAGTTACTGAGGAAGAATCGGGTCTCAAAGAAACTAAGGTATTGTAAAACATCACTTGGTTCATATCTGAATAGAAATACCAACCTGTTTTCCACCATGGAAGCTCTCTCTACTCCAAAGCCTGTGCTACATGCGTTTCAGTCCAGCTCACCCTCTACTTACTTCTCCTTGGTTCACATACTCTGAAAAACATCTTTGCCAATCCTATTTCCTCTTAGCTTTGGCCAGTACAGTTACTGCTGAGGACCAGGCATGTGCTTCTCCCACCTCGGTAGGTCATCTCACTGACTCTCAGCTTATTAAAAAAAAATGCTTCAAACTCAAGAAGTGAAAATCCAGCTGAAGTCATGAAAACAGCAAATGGAAGTATATGAAGGCACTTGACCCTCTACTTGGAGATATGAAGACATTATAAATCAGAGAGCTAAAAATAGGCAAGTGACTCAAAGTCCCAAAGCTAGCTTAATCCCCAAGATCACTTAAATGCATTTACTTGGAAAACTTGAACAACACCAGCTCTGTCACTGCTTGTAGGAGCATCTACATGTACAAATCCCCAAACATACTATGATAAAGCCAAAGAATCTGACTTTTCCATCTGAATCAACTCCAAACGTGAATTAAATCTTTCTCCATCAGAATGTATATGCCATCCAACAATGCCTCCCCTCTTTGTCATATGGTGGTTCTACCCCTTGTATTCATTTATCTTATGTTTTCTGTCCTGGACAACAGAGCCTTTTTTCTGAACAAGCTCTTATCTCTAAGTTCACTCACTTAGATATAAAACTCCACACTATCCATCTACTTCTCCAAACCATGTGCAGAACATTGTTTTCAATTTTCCTGGGCTCCTACTACGGTGGGCTAGATCTGCGCTCTGCTACATCCAACTCCAGCTCTCAGAATACCAGAACAGGGGACACTTAAGGATCTCTGTTCAGCTCATCACTCCTTTCCTAGAGGCAGCACAAACTACACAGGCAAATAGCACAGATTTTCAACAATAAAATGTGGATGGAAACATTCTTAAAATATCAACAGAGGTCATTTCTGGGTCATGAAATTAAGCATTAGTATCTACATGATTCTCTTTACTCTATTTTCTGACACTTTACCTACAATGAATGTCATTTGCTTCTTTCTTTTTTTAAAAAATTACTAAACATAGCACCGTAAGGTATTATATTGCATAAGCATATGCTAATGTATTCAAATTTGGGGTGAAATGAATCTTTCTCAGCAAACTATGAATTCCAAAAACTTAAAGGTTAGAAAGCTGAAACAATAATAAACCAGGAACAAATTGCCAGTTGTCAGAGTCATTTTCTCCATTCCTTACCACCACCACCACCACCACCAACAGGCTCAATGATCTAGAAGTTGATTTGTGTCAATCTATCAAAAGAAGAAAAACTGCCCATGTCATTTTAACTATTTTAGAGAAAATAAATCAAACACTAATCTAAAATCTGAAAAAGTTAGCCAATAAATATATAACAAATTAAACGTACTTGTATATTGTTAGCCAAAAATTTGCTTATCAATAAATACTTAGCAAATAAAGCCAGGAATTTTTTTTTAAAGCCAGCATAATCTAGTGAGATTTACTAAAAATGCAAGGGACATGAAATGTTAAAACATCTAATTATATTCTCATCGCCAAATTAGCAACTCAATGAACAAACACTTGAGGACAGTATTCATGGAGACCAAAGAAGTATTAGATATAACATTTGTCAAAATTTAACTTAAAAAATTAGTAGAAGGGGTATATAGAACTTAATTTTTTAAGGTATCATGATACTTACATTTGAAAGACCATTAAAATGTAGTGACAGAATGCTTTTAGATAATGATATTCTAGAAGTACTATTTACTGTAATTAGACAATATAAATAAAGAAGTATATTGGAAAAGTGGAGTTAAAAATATTATTTATACCTCGATGGTTAAGAGAGAAAACACAAGACTATCAGCTAGAATACTAGAAAAAAATGAAAACTCAAAAAAGTTGCTTAGAGTTAAAGCACAAAATCTACTAATTTCATACAGATAATGGAGATTTACAAAGCAGAATAAGGTTTAACCACAGTACCAACAGAAACGATACATTTAATAATGAATTTATGGGTGGAAAACTTACATTTGCACAGTTATTAGAAGTAATTGAGGGGCAAAAAGGAAACTATTTAATAAATTTTTTAAAAATTTTTATCTTTTCCTTTTTTTTTTTTTTAAGATTTTATTTATTTATTTGACAGACAGAGAATACTAGTAGGCAAGAGAGGCAGGCAGGGAGACAGAGGAGGAAGCAGGCTCTCCGCGGAGCAGAGACCCCGATGAGGGGCTCGATCCCAGAACCCTGGGATCATGACCTGAGCCAAAAGCAGAGGCTTTAACCCACTGAGCCACCCAGGCACCCCTGTATCTTTTTCTTAAACAGAAAGAGTTTATATTGGAAAAATGGTGGGTTATCCCTAAATTAAGCTGTAATTTAATGCTGTCCCATCAAATCCCAATAGAATGTGTCCTAACTTGGGTAAGTTACCCAGAGTAATACATATGAGAGAATACCAACAAAAAAACATGAAAGTAATGACAACGTTTGGGAGAAGCCATAGAAGTGTCTTTGTGACAGATACCAGAATATGGTAAAGTTAATATGTTAGTCTTCTGCTTTCAGCTAAAACACAATAGAAAGTACCAACCATGCTCTCCTACTGAATAAGCCTAAAACCAGACAAAATCTATGAGGCCACTGCTCTTAGGTATCCAACAACGGGTGGCATCAAATTGTGATTTCTGGCAAAAGAAAAATACACAAGCTGAACCCCCTTTTTACCTTGTTTTTCTGCTTGGGATCCCTTTCTGAACCATGGCCCTAGAAGTGTAGCCCAAGCAAAGTAGTCTGAGATTCTGCAATGCTAAAACATTCAAGTTCAAGTTCTGTACATACCAGAATACAAAGACCTCCCCGACCACATTAGGCACTCATTTGAGACCCCAAAAAGTCATACATGAGTAAGGACCACACTCTACAGTAGGACCATGATTTAGGATTAAGAGCAAAACCAAAATAGATACATACAAGCTTATCACAAAACAAGGCCTAAAAAGATCAACAAGATCTGCTAGGAATTTGACTGCCTGCATGAATAAAACTCAACCTCTCTCCCTTAAATGTAGGATTATAATTTCCAGCATAAGATTAAAAAAAACTACATGAAGAAAAAAGAAATTAAGACCAAAAATTAAGAAATAAAATAGCTAATGGGGGACTTCCTGTTTCCATTCTAGCATGTACAGAACTTAGAAGTCTCTACTCCATCCCAATAAGTAAAAACCTGTTGAACAAACTGAAAAATCAACAACTATTCTCAGATCCATCATAAAAGTGAGGTCACCAGCCAAACTGCTGTCCTCAGTACTGGACAGACAAACACGGATACACGGAATCACAGCTTACTAGAGCAGAAACCCACAAGCAGAAATCTCCATGAGAACCTGGGCTGGGATAGGAATAACTGAACTATAACTTATAGATCTCCAGCAGCTCAGTGTAGACAGGTCTAAGGATTTTTTAAAAAATCTAGGAGGAGCTCCCACACTGAGTTTTATGTCCAGGTTTTCATGTAAATACTAAAGAAAAATTGTGTTGTGCTGCTGACAGGAGGAAAGAGAAAAGTAGCCATTTTGAAATATGCCAGAGCTTTCATGTGACTCTTAACAGGAATTTCCCTTAAAATAAACTATCTTACCAGATCAGAATCTGCTGGGGTTTTATCAGAGGCTAAGTAACCTGGGTGAAGGAAACACTAAACTCCAGCCAGCTCTAGCCTTCTATGCAAGTTAAAGAAAACACAGAACTGAGATCCCTCTAGCCTTCCACACGGAAGAAGGGAAATACCATACACTAGCACCCTCTAGTTACTTGGTTCCATTTTAGACTGGAAAAAAACGGAGAGGCGCTAGAGAAATCCACAGCCCAGGGCCACTGGTTCACTTAAAACCCTAGACTGTGACATAGGACAAGAGAATTACTAAAAGCCTATTTACAAATGTTCCTTTTGGTCAGCATATCATGCAACAATATCCATAATCACTTTAAATGTCAACGGTATAAATATACCAATTAAGAGGTGACAGATTATCAGATGGATCAAATAATAAGACCTAACTACATGCTATCTAGAAGAAATCCATTTTGAACATAAAGGTATACAAACACTGAAAGTAGAGATGGAACAAAATGTGCTATGCTAACACTAATAAAAGAAAGCAGGAGTAGCTATGTTAATTTCAGGCAGCAGATTTCAAAGCAAGGCAAGTTATATGGAATAAAGATGGCATTACATAATGATAAAAGGCTCAATTCTCCAAGAGGACTGATCAATCCTTAATGTGTATGTGCCTAACAATAAAGTGTCAAAATACATGAGGCAAAAACTGATAGAACTGCAAGGAAAAATAAATGAGTTCACTGTGATAGTTGGAGACTTCAATACCACTCTATCAGAAATGGACTGATGCAGTGGGCAGAAAATCAGTAAGGACAGAGTAGAACTTAACAGCATAATCGATCAACTGGATGTAGCTGTCATCCATATATTGGCTCCACCCAAAAAGCAGCAGAATATACCTTCTCGAGCTCAGATGGAACAGTCACCAAAATAAACCATACTCTGGGCTACAAAACTCACCTGATTAAAAAAAAAACTTTAAAGGAGAAGAAACAATACTATGTTGGTTTCAAAGCACAACAGAATTAAACTAGAAATTAACAGAGAGATAGCCGAAAAATCCCCAAATATTTGGAAACTAAACAATACCTTTCTAAATAAAAAAAATGGGTCAAAGGGGCGCCTGCGAGGCTTAGTCAGTTACACATCCACCTTTGGCTCAGGTCATGATCTCAGGTTCCTGGGATCCAGCCCCACATTGGGCTCCCTGTTCAGTGGGGAGTCCGCTTCTCCCTCTCACTCCTGCTCATGCTCTCTGTTTCAGAGACTGAAGCAGAGGGAATACTTCCTAAATCATTCTATAAGCCCAGCATTATCCCAATACCAAACCAGACGAAGACACTAAAAGAAAACTACATACCAGGGCACCTGGGTGCCTCAGTCATTTAAGCATCTGTCTTTGGCTCAGATCTTGATTTCAGGGTCCTGGGATTGAGTCCCATGTCAAGCTCCCTCCTCAGCAGTAGGGAGTCTGCTTCTCCCTCTCCCTCTGCCTCTCTCTCCACTCATGCTCTCTCTCTCTCAAAAAAAAAAAAAAAAAAAAAAAAAAAAAAAAAAAACCCAAACTACATAACCATATATCTAATGAACATCAAAATCCTTTAAAAATATTAGCAAATCAAATCCAACAATGTATTAAAAAATTATACACCCTGACCAAGTGAGATATATATATATGCAAGCCTGACTCAAAACTAAAAAATCAATCACTAATTTTTTAAAGATTTTATTAACATTTCATTAATATTTCAACACTGTATAAAATCCTAGCTGATGCAATCAGGTAAGAACAGGAAATAAAAGGCACACAGATAAGAAATAAAACTGTCATTTGCAGAAGACAATGATCATACATATGGAAAATACCAAAGAATTAAGGGGAAAAAAAAAACCTGTAGGAAGTAAGTGATTATACCAAGATTTCAGGATAAAATATTAATACACAGAAGTCATTCACTTTTCTATATACTAACAATGAACAAGTGGAGTTTAAAATCAAAAAAATCAGTACTATTTACATTAGCACCCCCCAAAATGAAATACTGAAGTATAAATATAATAAAATATGTATAAGGTCTATATAAGGAAACCAAAAAACTGATGGGAAAAATCAAGTAAAAACTAAATAAGTGGAGAAATAGTCCATTTTTTGGATATCATGAATTCCATAGATAGGAAGACTCAAACTGTCAAGCTGTCTGTTCTTCCTAAGTTCATCTATAGGTTCAATGCAATCTCAATCAAAATTCCAGCTAGTCATTTTATTGATATCAACAAATCATTTTTGAAGCTTACACAGAAAGGCAAAACATCAACAATATCCAACATTTATTATAAAATCACAGTAATTAATGCAATGTGGTATTGGCAAAAGAATAGACAAATAGATCAATGGAACAGAATAGAGAGCCCAGAAACAGATCCACATAAATATAGTCAACTGTTCTCTGACAAATGAGCAAAGGCAGCACAATGGAATAAAAGATAGTATTCTCAACACATGACGCTCAACTGGAGACCCACATGAAAAAATGTTTTAAAAATTGTCAGTTTAGACCAAGACCTTAGACATTTGGAAAAATGAGCTCAAAATGGATTACAGACCTCAATTTAAATGCAAAACTATAAAAATTCTAGAAGATAACATAGGAGAATATCTAGATAACCTTGGGTTTAGCAATGACTTTTTATATACAACACCAAAGGCATGTTTCATCCAAGAATATTAAGCTTGATTTCATTAAAATGTAAACTTCTCTGCAGAAGACAATTTCAAGAGAATGAGAAAAGAAGCCACATACTAGAGAAAAATATTTGTAAAGTAACCATCTGGTAAAGTACTCTTGTGCAAAATATACCAAGAATTTTTGGAACAGTAAGAAAATAAAATCTAATTTTAAAAATCTACCAAAACCTTAACAGATACCATTTCAAAGAAGGTCTACAGATGGCAAATAAGTATAGAAAAAAATGCTCCACATCCTAAGTGATAAGGAAAATGGATGTAAAGTGCAATACCACTACATACCTATCACAACACCAAAATCCACTCTGCTGACACCACCAAATGCTAGCAAGGATATGGAGCAAGGATACTTGCATTCATTACTGGTGGGACTGCAAAATGGTACAACCATTTTGGAATACATTTAGGTGGTTTCTTTCACAAGTAAACCTACTCATACCATATGATCTAGCAACTGGGCTCCTTGGTATTGACTAAAATGAGATGAAAACTTATGACCACATGAAAGCCTTCCCATAAATGTTTATACCAGTTTCATTTATAATTCTCAAAACTTGGACATAACCAAAATGCTCTTCAGTAGGTGACTGGATTAACTATAGTTTATCAAGACAATGGACCATTCATCTCTACAAAGAAATGAATTGTCAAGCCATGAAAACACATGAAGGCAACTTGAATGCATATTACTAAGGAAAAGAAGCCAATCTGAGAAGGCTATATACTATCTAATTTCAACTGTGTGACATTCTAAACAAACAAAAAACAGACTACGGAGATAGTAAAAATGTTTAGTAATTCCTAGGGGCTGGGAGTTGAGGAAAGGATGAGTAGGTGGGGGCACCAAGGATTTTCAGGAGAGTGTAGCCAGCCTGTTTAACACTTTCAATAATGGATACATGTCATTATATATTTGTTCAAACCCCAAAAATGTAGAACACCAGAAATGAACCCTAATGAACTTCAGATGATAGTGATCTGTAAACAGAGGTTCATGAACTACAACAAATGCACTTCTTTACTCTAAGTTACTCATAGTGAGGGAGGCTATAAAAGTGTGGGGTACAGATCTGTGGACACTCCCTATATTTCCTCTCAATTTCTCTGTAATCTTAAAACAACTCTGAAAAAAGTTTACATTACAGGGGGAAAATAGTCTATAGAAACAGACTCCAAGATGACAGAGAGGTTAGAATGAGTGGAAAGAGTTTTAATCAAAGAGTTAAAGTGAAAGGCACAATGAACTAATAGATGGGAAATATCAGTGGAGAAATGGAAATGACAAAGAATTAAATGGATTTTAAAAATTCACTAAATAGGGTAATAGAGGATAAGAAACTATACATTAAAGAGTCAATAAACTTGAAGACAGATCACTAAAAAAATTCAGTATGAAGAACAGAGGCAAAAGGATTGAAGACAATAAAGAAAGACTCTGTGGCCTGTGGGACAATAACAAGTAGTCTGTTCCACGTGTAACTGGAGTCCCAGAAAGATAGAAGCGAAATAGAAAAAATCTTGTGAAAAAAATATAACTGAGAATGTACAAAGTTCAATAAAAAAGTCAAATTTCAGACTGAAGAAACTCATCAAGCCTCCAACAATAGAAACAAAAAACTTAAGACATAAGCACATATTTTCTTTATATTTTGAGATAAAATACTAAAATCTGAGAAGGTAAAGGACATTACTTCCAATAGAATTATTTCACAAATGAATTCTATTTGTCATCCAAACGGTGGAGGTGAAAAAAACAGTGTAGTAACATTTTGAAATGGCTGAAAAAAAAGTTTGTGAACTCAAAAATGTGATGTAGCAAAAATAACCTTCAAAAATAAAGGTAAAACCAGATCACTTTTAAACAAAAACAGAAATTTTGTTATCAGTAGATGTAAACCACAAGAAAAGCAAAGAAACCTCTCCAAGCTGAAGGGAAATGATGTCAGGCTGAAATTCAGATCCATAGAAAGAGAACAAGAGCATTGTAAATTTAAGAATATAGGAAAATATAAAAGATTGGCTCTTTTTTCAATTTTTGAATGTATTAAAGGCAAAGGTTTAAAGAAATAATAATACTGTATTGTCAGAGATCATAATATATGTAGAATTAAAATATATGTCATTAACAGCTCAATGGATAAACACAATTATACTATTTTTTTAAGATTTTTATTTATTTATATGACATACAGAGATCACAAGTAGGCAGAGAGGCAGGCAGAGAGAGAGATAGGGAAGCAGTCTCCCTGCTGAGCAGAGAGCCCGACGTGGGGCTTGATCCCAGGACCCTGGGATCATGAGCTGAGCTGAAGGCAGAGGCTTTAACCCACTGAGCCACCCAGGTGCCCCACAGTTATACTATTGTATGATTCTTATTTAAGTAAAACAGTATAGTGTTAATTCTAAGTAAATCATAATAATTATACATATGCTAATCCTGAAAGCAAGCAATAAAAGCCTACAAAGAAGTACAGCTAAAAAGTTAGAGGAAATAAATTGTAGTCAATTAACCAATAAGGAATATTGGTTATTAGGAATAAATAAAAACACAGATGTAACAAGAATCAAATAGATTTAACATCATACAGATCAATAATTATCTCAAATGTAACTGACGTCCCAATTACAAGTAGAGAATGTCAAAATGGATAAAAAGGAAACAAGAGGGCGCCTGGGTGGCTCAGTGGGTTAAGCCACTGCCTTAGGCTCAGGTCATGATCTCAGGGTCCTGGGATCAAGTCCCGCATTGGGCTCTCTGCTCAGCGGGGAGCCTGCTTCCCTCTCTCTCTGCCTGCCTCTCTGTCTACTGTGATCTCTCTCTGTCAAGTAAATAAATAAAATCTTTAAAAAAAAAAAAAAAAAAGGAAACAAGATCCAGCTATTATCCTTCCTATAGTGGACATTCTTTAAAGATAGAGTTGTTAAAGAGAATGATGGGAAAGATATTCCATGTAAACAGGAAGCATAATATAACTAGTGTGGATTATATTGATAAAGCAGACTTAAGATAAAGAGAGATATTTGATAATGATAATATTTCACTGATAATCATCAACATATTGAGAAAACATATTAAATCTAAATGTGTCTGCACCTACTAGCATATATCCCAACTACAGGAAGCAAAAAAAATGGCAAAGATATAGACATAGAAAAATCCACAATTATAGTTGGATATTTAAAACCATTCTATTGAGTAACCAAAAAAAAAAAAAAATCAGAAAAGGCACAGTATATATAAAAGATTTAAACAGAACTATCAACCAACAACCTTAAGTGACAGTTATGTCACGCTACTTACAACATTCTTTTCAAGTACACATGGTAGACTCATTAAGTTTAACCATGTGCTGGGCCTAGAAAATTCAATAATCATCATTTGAAATCTGGCAGAATATGACCTCCAATAACAATGAAAGTGAACTAGAAAATAATACCAATGAGATTCTAGCACAGTCCCACATATGTGGAAATCAAGGTACATATTTGTAAATAAACTATAGGTCAAAGAAGAAATCACAACAGAAATGACAATAGATTTTAAAATGATTAATAATGAAAACATTATGTACCCATTTAGGTGTAAGGTTAGGTTGTCTTACTTGAGATTTTTTTTTTTTTTTAAGATTTTATTTTTTTATTTGACACAGAGACAGACACAGCAACAGAAGGAAGACAAGCAGGGAGAGTGGGAGAGGGAGAAGCGGGCTTCCCACTGAGCTGGGAGCCTGTTTGGGGGCTCGATCCCAGGGTCCTGGCATCATGACCTGAGCCGAAGGCAGATGCTTAACGACTGAGCCACCCAGGCGCCCAAGATTTTTCTTTGTTCTTGAGGCAAATTTGGTCGTATTAAGGATTGTTACACCTATGTTCATGAGGTAGTTTGGTCTGTACCTTCCTCTGCTTAAAAAGATGTTTGCCTGATGTGGGTATCTAGCCAACGCTGGCATTATGAACAATGGACTATTAACTCAGCCATCAAAAAGGAATGAAATCTTGCCATTTGACACAATCTGGATGGAGCTAGAGTGCACACTGTTAAGCGAAATAAGTCAGAAAAAGACAAATACTGTATGATCTTACTCAAGCGATGAACGCAACAGAGGGTGGGGAGGGGGGGAAGAAAAAAAAAGAGAGAGGGAAACAAACCATAAGCAACTCTTAAAGGTAGAGAACAAACCAAGGGTTGATGGAGAGGAGGGTAGGGGGATGGGCTAGATGGGTGATGGACATTAAGAAGGACAATTGTTATGATGGACCTCGGGTGTTGTTCCCATTTAAGTGATGAACCACTGAATTCTACTCCTGAAACCAGTATTGCACTGGATGTTAACCAACCAAAATTTAAAATAAGAATTGAAAAAAAAAAATTCAACATCCACTTGTGATAAAAATTTTCAGTCAACAGGAACTGAAGGGAGATTCCTCAACCCGGCAAAGCGCATATGCCAAAACCTACATCAAAACCACATTTCTAGATGGAATACTAAAGACTTTCCTCCATAATGTATCAATGAAGAAAATGATACAAAAAAAATTACTCAGCTATTTTTTAAACTTCAAGGATGTTGTAAGAATTACAGATTTAATATTGTTGTAAATAACAGTAAAACCACAGAAAATACAGAAATAAAACGTGGGTGAATGAATTAGCTGTGAAAAAGCCCTTACTAAGGATTAAATTGAAAGCAGAAACTCCACAAAATAATCCATTCCAATTACATTAAAAGGTCAAGGTCTTGAATGGCATGGATAGACGTGCGCACATACACACACAAGCAGATAAAAGAATGGCTGAAGAAAGCTGAAGGACACTTCAACATGAGAAAATGCATTTGCACTGCTTCTGTCCATCTATAAGTAATTCTCTAAATTGAACAAAACAGAGACCAGTAATATTGTTTCCCATAAAATGAGCAAGAACATGCTTTTTAAACAATGACCAACAAACATCTTTAAAGATACCAACCTCAGTAACGATGAAATAAATGAAAAAAACTATTTGTGGTTTTTGTGGCTTTTTTTGGCAGGGGGGGGGGGGTGGGGGGGTGGGGGGGAGGAGGTGATATTATTGTAGTAAAGATTTGAAAGGCCTAAGCCCAGGGACCAGCCAGATGTATGAAAATGGACAGTCTCAGAACTGTTGATGGAATATAAAAAGGTAAAACTTCTCCAGGAAATAGTTTTACAGCATAGATGCAATAACAACAACAAAAATAAAGCTATCAGTTATGATAATTTACTATTCATCAGTCACAGGGCACTGCAACATGAAGTACCCTGCTGTTTTGTCCCCACCACAAACTTATTTTCATCCCAATTTTAAAAATGACAAAACTGAGATTAAGCAATAAGGAACTTTCTGGAACTAACATAGACTAAGGGGAGGAATTCAAGTGCAGACAGACAAATTCCAGTGTCTGTGATCTTCATTAATTATATACCTCAACGTTTAAGTCTGTGTAGTCTTTAATCCAGTTTTTTTGTTTTTACTTTTGTTTTACTACTTTTTAATTTAAAAATCAATTATTTAACATATAGCTTATTATTAGCTTCAGAGGTAGAGTTCAGGGATTCATCAGTTGCATATAACTGTTGCATATAACCATAGTGCCCCTCACCCTGTTACCCCACCCTCTCAGCCCCCCTCCCCTTCAGCAACCCTCAGTTTCCTATGATTAAGAGTCTCTTGTGGTTTGCTCCCTCTCTGGTTTTGTCTTATTTTTCCCTCCCTCCCCCATGCTCCTCTGTTTTTTTTAACCCAGTTTAAAAAGAAAACAAACAAACAAAAAAACCAGAACTGAGAAAGGGAAGAGATATGTACCGGGATATTGACTAAAGGAAGTGAAACATGAAAACAACTTACATATCCATCAATATGGGGTTGGTTAAGTAGATTTGGTTGGTATATACATTCCAATATTAGACAGCTTTTTCAAGTAATGGTAAAGATATTGAGGGGCGCCTGGGTGGCTCAGTGGGTTAAAGCCTATGCTTTCAGCTCAGGTCATGATCTCAGGGTCCTGGGATCGAGCCCCACATCGGGCTCTCTGCTCAGTGGGGAGCCTGCTTCCTCCTCTCTCTCCCTGCCTCTCTGCCTACTTGTGATCTCTGTCTAATAAATAAATAAAAATCTTTAAAAAAAAAAGATTAAAAAAAAGATATTTATTGAAAGATATTCAGAAGATATTCAAAACATTACTTCTTATAAAAATCAGTTACTAAGCCAATTTATTATAATCACATTTGGATGAAATTCCAGACCTAGAGTGTAGATGTCTAAACCCATATATATAGATCTGGTGAGCTGTTTGGAAACATATCCACCAAAATGTTATGTGATTAGCTTTCCTTGAAATCTTTGGTTTAAAAATTTTTACAACATACTTTTACTTAAAGCCCGCCACAGCATGAATTTTGGAATAAGATTTCATTCCTACCAAGGCCTTTGTTGGCAAGTGTTTAAATCTCTCATCTTCAGATTCTTTACGTATGAAATAGAGATAGCAACACCTCACACACACAAAGGCCTGTTGAGAAAAAAATTAAATAATAGCCATAAAATGCTCATACGGCGTTCACTCAAGGAGTTCAATAAATGGCGAATCAATTTGCCCAGAAAAGCTTTTCACACATCCTTGTCAAGCTTCACAACCAAACGTCAATGGCTGACTCCACAGAATGTTCCAGCGTCATGGACTCTCCACACCAAGGTCAAATCAAGGAAACACTGGCCCAGCTGTGTCTCCCCCAGGCGCTCAAGGTACCGGGAAGACAGGCACAGCACTCCTGCCCTGAAACAGCGCCCCCTGTGGGGGGAACCACATAACAACCCTCTTCTGACAAACCTTGGGCTCATCATACCTTGTCTAGGACAACCCAGCTCTCTGTGTTCCTGTCTGCTATAAGTCAACAAACATACCCACATCACAAGGGCGCCACATAATGAAATTTCCAGAGTATGCAAATGGAGCCGTTTTAACAAGCCCGAGCAGATCCTATTCCTTAGTAAGCAGACGCCGGGTTACAAGAAAACATCACCATGATAGACAAATTCAGACAGCGCCTAAATGGACGAGGAAGAGTTGCAGAGCTACCCAGGTCTCTCTCCTTAGTCAAAAACTCTCATTAAAATAAATGAGACTGCTCAATTCAGAAGAATTAAAAAAAAAAAAAAAAAAGGTTTGGGGCCTCGAATTGGAAGAGAAGTTCATTCCCGCTCATCAAAAGGAGCAGAAATCCTTATCCTGTAACACCCACAGCTGCACACCACACTCAGCCCACCTCTCCTTATTAATGTTCTTATTAAATGTATTCTGTCCATCTGTGTTCAAGCTCATTTTTCCCCCCTTCTGAAACACCATTTCGCTTTTCATGTAGGAAATAATTACATTTGTTTATCTCTGGCTAATGCCACGTTGAGTTCAAAGCAGAGGAGAAAGATGTGGGTTACCGCTTTGCCAGCAACTAGTAAGTTTCAAGTCCGCCCCATACCCTGAACTCCACGGCGGACTGCTGCTGTTCCTGACTCCCAATTCCCCAGCTTCCGGTACTGTTCACATTCCTTGGTGCACTGCCGACCCCCACGAGCCCCACGTAAGATCTGCTTGCAATGTAAGAACATGTGGAGAAATTATGTGTTTTTGTCACACCCTATTAAACGGTATTCAAAACACAATGCCCCAGAAACTAAATTGATTGTAGGTTTTATAACCCTTTTCAGGGTAATGGAAACAATTCAGTACCATGAAAGAAAGCACAGCGAGTGCAGCTGTGGGAATCTTAGACCGCTCAGCTCCGAAGTCCTGTCCTGGCTTTGGTGGTTACAGTTCAGCTGGATTCCATTTCTCTAGATCTTTGACAAATCATTCCAGATTAATGGGCTACAAAATGTTCCACGTTTCAGGCTGAGGAGATGTATCTTCTGACTGATTCTGAATCGGGTGGGAGGCTGGACAATGTCAAGAAGTAGGAAGATGGTTTCCAACCACTCTGCTATTATTGCATGTATTTTTGGGGTTGTTCTTTTTTGCATGTCCAGGCTCGAAAACCAGGATGCACAGAGTTAAGGGACCTGCTGCGGTCACATTCCCCTAGCTGTCATACCACTGGGACTCTTCTAGCGTATAAAGAACGACTTGGGCTTCAAACTCATGACTCCATCACTTTGGAATCACGAGGCTGTTGTCATGTTTTAAAAATGACAAGGAGCATGTCCTTCTCTCTGGCTGACCAGTAACCCCCAACTTCAGAGCTGCCTGGTCAGGCCATGCCTTGATCCTGTCACCTATCATAAGTGATCACTCACTCACTCATTACCTGCACTGCACGTTGCTCCATCAGAAAAACATCTGTGGACATTATTTGACAAATTGATCGCTAAATGAGCCATTAGTTAAAGGGGCTTTCAGATTGCCTTTAGGAAGCCAGAGTGGCCCGCAGAAGAAAAATGCTTACAGATGCAAAGCAGTGATTAGAAAGGGAGAAAGGAATCTTGTCCCAGCACTCCTGGGAGGGTGCTGGGGGGGGGGGGGCGTAGTGGGGGAAAGGGGGAATGGGGGGATAGAGGTGGCAATAAACCATATCCTGCGAGAAAATCCACCTTCTCTAAAGGAAACTGTTTATTAGCAGCAGTAGTAAAACTGCTTAATTCCCTCAGCGCCTCAAGGGAGAAACCTAAGCCTTTGTGAACTAAGGGGGGGGGGGGCGGTGAGCGGAGCCCGTGGCGCGCTCGTCCAGAAGGGAGAGCTGGGAAAACAGCGCGTTAGTCATTCTACCGTCCCCGCGTGCCAAGAGCCGACAGGTGTGCAGTTTACCATTGTTCCGACAGGCAGCCGGATACCACAGTAGAGAATTCATCCTCTGCTCCAGTGTGTGGGAGCAAACAGCTGCCTTCCTGGCTCAGGATACAGGCAGAGGAGCGAGGGAGGAGGCGGGAGACAGGGACACAGATTTCTTCTCCATTAGCCTCCGTTGCAAGGCTTTGATTCACCAACAGAAAACACATGGTCTTCCTGCGAGACGCCTTACATATGGGCAGGTTCCTCCCAGGGGCTCCAAATATAGCCCACAAACCACAGAGGGAGACTTCAAGGTCAACACATGTACAGAGAGGCCAAGGTCCGATAGTGTCACACCAGTAAGGAGGAGGTGCACACAACAGTCCTTAAGGAAATGCCTTTTATAAATCCTGCGGGTCTCATACTGCGGACAGATGTTTGTGATTTAGGGGGGGAAAAAAGAATCTTGAATCAAGAAAGGTTATTTTGATCCAAAATGAAGTGTTTTCCTGTCTTGCTTGGAATAGAAACTGTGTGAGTGCCAAATTCCCTGGAGAGGGGAAGGAAAAGCCCCCAGGACCTCAGGAGCCCCCAGATGCAGTAGCTCTAAGACTGTGGTAACCAAGCGCCTTAGGGGCTGAGGTCAGAAAGGCTCACCGAGCGTCACCAGGCATAGTGTTCTCCTCTAACAAAGGACAAGAACCAGACATCTGTGCTACATCTATGGCTCTCCCGATTGAAAATTTGGTGAATACCAATAAAATCAACACTGCTTCTATTTACAAGGGAGATAATGGATCCCGTCCAGCCGTCCATGGAACTTGAGAAACGCTGGCTTTCTCCCAAGGGCCCGGGTATTTTTCTAATAAAATAAGAAGTCAACTTCAAACGGCTCTAAACCCATGACATAATGGTACAATCACACACGGAACCCCTTAGGCTCACCCTGGACCCCACTAACCCAATCCTGCAATGCTAACATAAGCCGGAGGGATTGAATGACCCAGCAAAGCAAGCCGGCTTCAAGGGAAGAACAGAGAGCCCTCCATCGAGCAGCCTCTTTTCAGGGCAACAGAGTTTAATCCACTTTACTCCCTTTACCAAACCGAAACATCCCAATTCACATGCCTGGTAAATACACGCTTAAGATTTCACGTACTTTTTCTCCAGGTTCCGTGACAGGAGTGAGGATGGTCCTTCACGCAGAGCTCGGCGGACTCCTGACAACAGAGCCTGCCCAGTTGGTAAGCACGGGGTGGGGGGGTGGGGGAGGAATCCTGAAGAACGAGGAAGGGCAGTGAGCAACTCCTTTCTTTGTCCGTGAAAAAACTTTCTGGGCCCAAGATGGAGCCGCTCCTGCCGGGGACGCCACATGGGCCAAGCGAGGAAACAGATTTTTTTCAGTTTCTGTAAATGCTCTACTCCAGCAGAAGCGCATCACGTGGAGACAGTCAATCTCCAAACCCCAAGCCAACCTGGGCCTAATCACCAAAACAAGGCCGACGACGGCCTCTAGCCAGCTGGGTATTTTCTATTTGTCTTTTGCTTGATTTTCATTCTTTATCCTCTAAGTGCTTCCTGCCTTCCCCTCCATTTTGTAGTCCTCCCAAGGAGACCATCCTGTTCATAAACTGTTATATAAACTTGTGTCATCTAAATTGTTGTTCCTGATCATTTTTGTTGTTTTGGTGGTGGGGGAGGGGGGTTTAGGGGGGTTGTTCCCTTATTTTATATCTCCCTTGAATCCTAGGGTGAGTCTTTGGAAAAATCTTTCCATGCAATGTCTTCTCAGATGGAGCTCTGAGGAGGTTGGCTAAGGGAGTATAAGTTATGAAAAAGAATAAATTACAATAAATGGTAAATAAGCCATTGAACTGTATGGAATAACCATTCAAATGGAAGCATTTCCAGGCTTTAAAACATTGTCAGGCACTACTGCTTTTGGCCAACATGGAATATCAGGGAGCAGTTTTACCTTCTGTTAAAATTAAATGCAAAATGGAGAGCAGACTTGAGAATTCCCAGCACAGAAAAGACCATTTAAACCATGTTAAGCAAAACTAAATCCATCTTATTTCATGAACATAAGCAAACCTTAAGTTATTTTTTTGTAAATGCCTCTGACAATTATAAAAGAAACTTAAATCATCATCCTAAAAATGGTAGGAAATAATCCCTTTTATCCAGTCCCCTGCCTGCTGGAAACCCTCACTATAGTGACCAATCATTGTGAAGGGTAAAGATCCTCTCCATTTTTACTTTTCAACCTGATGTATGACTTCATGCCCCTGTCATTCTTTGAATTTGAAGGTTCCCAGTTTACAAGTTGATCTTCTATGCACAAAAAACTCTTCCAAATATTATTTATTGACTTGGTGGTTTTAATTTTGCTATTTCTGAATTTTAGGCAGTTTCCTGCATCAGAAGTGAGACCCAAAGGAGACTCCCCAATAATTCCGAGGCCAGGGACACTTGGGTGGCTCAGTCGGTTAAGCATCTGCCCTCAGTTCAAGGTCATGATCTTGAGGTCCAGGATGGAGCCCCAAGTCAGGCTCCCTGCTCAGCGAGGAGTCTGCCTTTCCCTCTCCCTCTGTCCCTCCAACCCCCACTCATACTTTCTCTCTCCCTGTCAAATAAATAAATAAAATCTTAAATGAGAGTAATAATAATTCTGAGGCCAGTGAGCAAGCGGGTGCTGGTTCAGAGCCCATTGAGTCCCCTGCTTTCTTAGCACTCTAGCGTTTGAGGATTTCTCTTGGATCTGAGCTCTGCTTCCTCTGTTTCGAATTCTCCATTTTTATCATGCATTCATGTATTTTGTTTGTTGAGGCTTTCTGGGAAGTCGCCCAACTTTGTTCAAAAGAGGGGGAAAGACATGACTGCCTGTGTTCTGTAACAGCTATTAAGAAACAGGGCCCCTCATACTTAAGATGTCTTAGGGAACATAAAGGCCAAGATGGGTTCCACCCAGTCTGCAATTCTTTCTCCACTTTCCTCAAAAAGTGCTTCCTGGAAGGGTGCCTAGGTGGCTCGGTGGGTTAAGCCTCTGCCTTCACCTCAGGTTATGACCCCCGGGTCCTGGGATTGAGCCCCACATTGGGCTCTCTGCTCAGCGGGGAGCCTGCTTCCCTCTCTCTCTGCCTGCCTCTCTGCCTACTTGTGATCTCTGTCTGTCAAATAAATAAATAAAATCTTAAAAAAAAAAAAAAAACCCGCTTCCTGTATGTATACCCACTGTGTACCAGGATCTTCTGCCTTTTTGGAAAATGGGTGAATGTTTAGATAATTTAAAATTATAGAGGCCACCGTGGGGAACCTTAAACTTATGGCAAGATAATCTACCTACAGGGGAATCCTTGAAGAGAGAGAATCTCAAGCTTCTGAGAGATGATTGGAATACATACTTTGATCAGGCTGAAGAAGCTACCTAAAGACAAAATGACTCCAAAAATAGCTCCTCTAAAAGAATCTTTAAGCAACTCAGGTGACCTTAACCTAGTCTATCTGCCAAAAACAAAATATGGATATAGCTATTCTTCTGAAATTCGTATTATTGTACCTGAAACATGGCTAAAATTTTTCAGTGAAAGCTCTAAGGTCAGTTTGTGTCTATGTGTTTATGGACATCTATGTATGTAAATATATTATGTATATGTGGTATTTTTAAAGAGTTCTATTTAATTGTTCTAAAGAAAAATAAGAGCTTATATCGACTGAGTATTCCTAAAACTCTCAGAAATATGGAAAGCAACCCACAGGCAGACATGCTTCACCTTCAAAGAGATTCATGGAAAAGACCCTGAGAAGTACTCTAGAATGCAGGGTTCTGATAACCTTAAGAGAGAACACTGTACTTGGGGGAGAATTTCTAAAACTCTGATGGACAATTGGATTGACTCATAAGACTGCTAAGCCATAGTCAAGCAAAACAAAAATTAATCACATGACATTGAATAAACTAATGAAGATGATTATAATTGTTGTGATTTCATTTAAATCACTGCTGGTTCTTTAAAGGTTTATTTTCCAGATTGAATGGAAGCCTTTATCTCCTCTCTTTTAAGCTATCTATAACTTAGGGCAATTTGATAAAGTATGCTTTTGTAAACAAAAGTTGAAATATTCACCTTTTCCTATCAACTCTGAATTTCTCCAGAATTCAGAGACTCTTACTAAATATTCTTATTTTTCATGACAATATATGTATTTACATAAGTTCAGTAAGAATCTGTTCTCTTGGTAACCAGACACAATTAGATAAGTCTTTGGATGGTTTCGTAGCCTAAAGAGACTTTAAAGGTTTAACCTGAGATTTCTTATTACCACACAATTTTAAAATACTAAGGTTGACTTTATGGAGCCAATAAAGCCCCTTGTTTATAACCACAGCTTTGCCTGAAATGTCATACTTGAGGATACGCACTGAATCATGACTTACTATATTTATGTAAAAAATCAAGCCAAGTTTATCAAAGCAGACTTATTTTACAAACTAATTTCATTAGAAATGATTAAAAATGGGATGACTGAAAACAAAACTGTGTATCAATGGAAAACTATAGTATATCCATTATCAAATTCTAGCTTTGTTAAGAGTCTTTTAAAGTTTTGTTATCTTCTCAAAACCTTTGAAGAAATCACCACAGCAGCTCATACATGGACCACCTTCATGCCTGTTGCTGGATGGGTGGATCAAGAAAGGTCAACAGAACACAAGACGACAAGACGACATCATCAAAGACAGTCAAATTACAAACCAGGACAATCCCATCACATGAAAACTGCCATCCTCACTGCATCATCTAAAGATACTTTGAACTCAAATCTAGAAATTTTCTCAGATGGTTGCTCTCTGAACTGAAAAAGTGAGTTTAGAATTTACTTTAACTATTAACTTTGGTTTTTCTTTCATTTTCATAGAAATTTCTCATTAAATTATCTAGTTGCTCACATCATACAGAGTTCTTCTTTAGGTGAAAGTTTACCTGCCAGACTGTTTGAACATCCTGTCCTAAGTAATCATGAGGATAAGTGAATGCTAACACATCAAGGTTCCCTATGTACGTAAAAACAAAACAAAACAAGAAAACCCACACAACAACAACAAACCAGATTGACTTAAAAGGGCAAAAGTTCATCTTGACTTTAACCCATTTGAGTTATTTAGTTGGTTCAATCTTAGCTCCTGGAAATCTCTGCTCTGGGGAATTTTTTTCAATCTTGACCATTATTCTCCTTATATTCATCATGTTAGCCTCTCTGGGGTGTTGTGTACTTCCAAAAGTTTTCAATGCCTTTTGGCAGCCACTCACACATCAAATGTTACCCATCAGGATTAAACAATCTGGAAAAACTCAACAGTCTCACCACCTTTGTCCATGATGGTGGTACATCTGTTGCTAACAGCAACTATATGACCCTCTGTCCTAAGGACTCAACTAGAACAAAGAACATGAGCTTCTTCAGCATCAACAGTGGGAACAGATTGTAACACTGTACTAACTGGTCATACTCTTTGCCTATTGAGATAATGACCAAAAGCGGGGAGTTGTTAAAATTAAATACAAAATGGAGGCTGGGCTTCAGAATTCCCTCAGCAGAAAAAAAACATGTAAACCACATAAACAGAACTAAGTCTATCTTACTTAGTGAACACAAAACTTCACTTAGGTTTTTTCTTATAAATATCTCTGATGATCATAAAAAGAAAAGGTCATCTTCATAAAAACAATACAAGATAATCACTTTTAACCAATCCTCTGTTGTCTGGAAACCCCCACTGCAATAGCCAGTCACTGTAAAGGGTAAACAATTCCTCATTTGTACTTTTAAGCCATCCTATAAGTTCATGCCCTGGAGCTCCATAGCTCTCAGTCTACAAATGTGAAAGCTCCCATTGTGGAACCTATTCTTAAATGCACAATAGACTTTTATTACTAAATAATATTTATTGATTTATTTATTTATTGGACACTATTAAACTATTTATCTATTAAACAATATTGCTTGACTGTTGCTATTTCTGGATTTTTTATACTACCTACCTGCAAAAGTAAAACCACTAGGCAAAATATGAAGCATCAGACTCTAGGACTCAAATAATAAATTCCAGAATTCTCATGAAGAGAAGGTAAAGATGAAAATAATTGTGTTAAAAGGAATTCAAGGGACGCCTGGGTGGGTCAGTTGGTTAAGCGGCTGCCTTCGGCTCAGGTCATGATCCCGGCATCCTGGGATCGAGTCCCGCATCAGGCTCCTTGCTCCGCAGGGAGCCTGCTTCTCCCTCTGCCTCTGCCTGCCACTCTGTCTGTCTGTGCTCACTCGCTCTCTCTCCCTCTCTCTCTGACAAGTAAATTTTTTTAAAAAAATTTAAAAAAAAAAGGAATTCCAGATTTACTGTTATGAGAGAGAGAAGTGATCCATGGCCTGAGACAGTGTCTGGCACATACAGTTTAACAAGTAGGTGTACACTGAATCAATTAAATCTAAAAGCTAACAAAAAGGGACAAAATTAAGCTTTCTTAGTAACCATCAAAGTAGTGCAATTAGATATAGATCAGAGTCATCACGGTGTTGAGAAACAATGATGGTGTGAGTCACAAGGTAAACAGGTGGTTCAGAGGTGAGAGCCTGGGTGAGTCATTTCCAGAGAAGGGGAAGGAAAGTCCCAGCTGATGATGATGACCACAGAGGTCAAGAAGGCCATGTGAGATCTGGAGAATCCAGAGTCAAAGAAGGTTAAGTTTTAAAGCCAACAGATTAAAATCAGCCAAGAAAGATGGGGCAGAGGTAACTCTAAACACTTAAGTAAATTTCCCATTAAGAAATGAGGTGGGGGGGGGGGCGCCTGGGTGGCTCAGTCGTTGGGCCTCTGCCTTCGGCTCAGGTCATGGTCCCGGGGTCTTGGGATCGAGCCCCACATCGGGCTCTCTCCTTGGTGGAGAGCCTGCTTCTCCCATTCCCTGTGCTACTCCCCCTGCTTGTGCTCTCTCTCTCTCTCTCTCTCTCTCTCCTTGTCACATAAATAAATAAAATATTAAAAAAAAAAAAAAAAGAAACGAGGTGGGGGTGCCTGGGTGGCTCAGTGGGTTAAAGCCTCTGCCTTCGGCTCAGGTCATGATCTCAGGGTCCTGGAATCGAGCCCCGCATCGGGCTCTCTGCTCAGCAGGGAGCCTGCTTCCTCCTCTCTCTCTGCCTGCCTCTCTGCCTACTTGTGATCTCTCTCTGTCATAATAAATAGATAAAATATTAAAAAAAAAAAACGAGGTGGGGAACATGGCAGGAATGAGTTCAATTATTTCAGAAATGAAAACACTTTAATAAATGAACAACTCCTTCGAAAAGCTAGTAAGTCTCAGATGAGGTTAAAGAACAGGAAGGAATCCAAGGAATGGAAAATGATACTCCTCCCTGCATACCCTTCCCCTCAAGAAGAAAAGTTTCAAGGCCAAGAAACACGCTCCCATCCATGGAGATGAAATAAAAAACAACAGTGTTTTGTTTTTCACTTGTCAGATGGACAATTATATTAAATAAAGCACTGACACTATCAAGCACTGGTGAGGAAGGGGAGACGAGAGTCCTTTCCTGTGTTGCTGGGGGGTGAGGTTTAATTGGTACAGCCATACTAGAGAGCCACGGGCAGAATCCAGTGAGAGGGCAAATACCCGGATTCCACAATTCAGGGATTCCATTTACTAATACACCTGAGAGAAGTTCTTCTATCTGTTCTCAAGATATGGAATGATGCAGCCTAGAGACACCTAGCAATACAGAACCATATGCGTGGCTTGTACAAAGATGTACTTTGCGGTGTAGCTTGTAATAGTGGAAAATGGGAAACGACATAAATGTCCATCGATAATGAAATATAAAAATAAAGGGGGGCCTGGGTGGCTCAGTGGGTTAAGCCTCTGCCTTCGGCTCAGGTCGTGATCTCAGGGTCCTGGGATCGAGCCCCGCATTGGGCTCTCTGCTCAGCAGGGAGCCCGTTCCCCCCACCTCCCACCTGCCTCTCTGCCTACTTGTAATCTGTCACAAGTCTGTCTCTGTCAAATAAATAAATAAAATCTTTAAAAATAAATAAATAAATTGTGGTACATAAGGGCTCCTGGATAGTTCAGGCGGTTGGGTGCATGACTCTTGATTTCAGCCGGGGTCACAGTCTCAGGGTCCTGGGATTGAACCCTGTGTGGGTTCCGCACTTAGCAAGGAGTCTGCTTGGGGATTCTGTCTCTCCCTCTCACTCTGCTCCTATCCCCCATTCACCCATGCATGTGCTCGTACTCACGTCCTCTCTCTTTCTCTCTCTCTCTCTCAAATAAATAAATCTTTTCTAAAAATGTGGTGTAAAATTCAGCATAGCAGTTAAAATAACAAGATCTACATATACCAACAAAATTGGATTTTTTTTCAAAAGTATGATTTTCAAATAAAATGCATCGCATGCTACATGAAGTATGATATCATGTATATAAATTTAAAATTACAAAAATCCTACTTTTACAGTTTAAGAATGATAGGCATGTATGTAAAAGCATAAGCAGAGATGAGAAAAGCATAAAACTCATGATCGTGGGTGCTTCGGGGAAGTCTGGGAAAGGCAACAAGTGTTGGTTAAGAGACCTTTAGCTCTATCTGTGGGATTTCATTTCTTAAGAACAAAAGAGAGGGGGGGGGGATTAAAATGTCAACAGTTACTAATTCTTGGTTGTGTGAATATGTGTTTACTATATCTGTATTCCCTTCCATTTAAAAAGATTTTCAAAAGCGAAAGCCATATAAGGCAACTTACAATGAAAAGAAAGAGAAAAAACACCCAGAATCATTTTGGGATAAGAATTCATGAAGCTGTTCAATTGGTTTTTGAGAACAGTTCAGCTCTAGAGCTATAGTATGATCCTAACCTAGACAGAAAGTATGAAATTTTTTTACAAGTATGAACATAGCAGAAAAAAATACATAATATCTGGCTTAAATGAGGTATATTTAGAAGCATATGACTATATTCCCTCTGGATAGAGTGGAAAACCTGCTATAAATCCCCGTTCATCCCCTAGTGCTCAGGGTTCCCTCCACTTTCATGTTGTCAAGGAACTTTGTTTTTCCTTCACGTCTTCCCATCCTCCATAATTAATCTCAACACCTTACATGGGACCATTTCTGTCAACCTACAACTATTCTTGTGTGTTCAGAAAATCCTCCCTGACTCCAACTGGCCCTCTGGTAACTGGCCCCATTTCTCTCTTCCTCTCATAGCCATTTTAGGCTTCTCTGGGCTCACCTCCAGTTCACTCATCCATGATTCCAATGACCCATCCCTAACCTGCCACTAGAAAGTTCTCATTGCTAACCTCAGTGCACACTTCTGTGTCTCCCTCATTCCAACCTTCTGGCTCCATTCTCCCTGAAAAAGTCTCATTCAGTCTGGTATCTTAAACCCTGCTGCTCCCCCCCCCATATGCTGATAATACCCAAAGTTTATTTTCAGTCCAAGCTTTTCTCTTCCATATTTGTTTATATGGAACTGGAAACTTGAAGTTTCTACTTGATATCTAGCAGGTGTCTTAAATTTAATATACCCCATTTTTTAATATACCCTTAATTTAATATACTTTTGATATACCCCATGCTCATCATCTCTGTAATTTTGCTCCTATGTTTCCAGAAGTTGGCTAGAGTCCCTTTGCTTCCTTCTATTCCATCTACACCTATCCCCATCCAAGCCACCCTTATTCCTGTTCAGACCAGGCCAAAGGCTCTCTGGCTTGTGTTCTGACTTTCATTCTTGCCCTCTACAGTCTATCCACTATCCACATCACAGACAGAAAGATATTTTCAAAATACAAATCATGTTATTCCAAACCTTAAATCTTTCAATGCTTCCCATTAACCTGAGCATAAATTCTGATATCCTTAAAATGGCCTACAGCACCCTGTACTATCTAGCGTCTGATTTCCTTCCCAACTTCAGGGTGTCCCACCTCTTAACGTCACTTGCCATGCTTGAACTACAATGTCTTTTCTGTTCATCGATGGCAACAATCTCTCTCACCTCCTTGGCATCAGCCATAGGTTCTGCATGGTTGGTCCTCTCGTAGGTCTTCCCATAACTGGGCTTCATTGTTATCTTTCCTGTCTTAGAATGAATATTACCTCCACGGAGACCTGTGTACCCAATGTGTGCCCTCTTCCTTCCCTGAGATTCCTAAAGGCTGTGACTTGTTTTTTGTAACTGGATCAGATGATACTGCATTCAACTGAACAGGATAAAGAGAGGCCAGAGGAACACGAATTGTTGGGAGCAGTAGTTCTCAACCCTGACTTGCGCATTGGATGCAAGATCCCCCCAGACTAACTGAACCAGGATCTCTGCGAGTAGAGCGGGGGAGTCAGTCTTTGTATGACCCGTTCCGCTGCCATAGGCAGATCGAACATGCAACCAGGGCTGAGGGTCACTGGCTTGTGAAGATCACAGGTTTCCTAATTCTCTCCCCTTTGATCACTTGCATGGTGTTCAGCCTCTGCACATTCCAAGTCACCTTAGAAACAATTTTAAAGACCAGTTCCCAAGTCCTATCCTACAGGTACACCAGAAGCCCTGAAGATGCTTCCCAGGCACTGGTATTCCGAACCCACCAGTGGATGACTGCAACAGGCCGTCGTGGTTGAGAACCACTGGCTTAAAGGGTAGCATCATTGGTAAAGAAAATATCTTTTGTTCAGCAATGTTTGGAGATGTTCCATCATAAGTTTATCCTCTTGGAGCCTGTGGAACACAGAGGTGAGAGGCACCCCTCTCAGCATCCATGCTCATTCTGTAACGAAACCCCTTCTCCCCTCCAACACCCAGATCTAACAATGGCGACCTTCCAGTACTGGCTTTGGAAAAAACAAAACTGTAACCTTACATATACACCCTCTCTACCATCTCCACCTGAAGCTTTTGGCAAAAGGTTCCTTGTACCTTAAGAAATTCAAAATAGAGCTTCCCTATGACCCTGCCATTGCACTACTGGGTATTTACCTCAAAGATACAGATGTAGTGAAAAGAAGGGCCATCTGTACCCCAGTGTTCATAGCAGCAATGGCCACGGTCGCCAAACTGTGGAAAGAACCAAGATGCCCTTCCACGGATGAATGGATAAGGAAGATGTGGTCCATACACACTATGGAGTATTATGCCTCCATCAGAAAGGACGAATACCAACTAATGATGTACTATATGCTGGCTAACTGAACATAAAAATAAAAAGTAGCACTTAAAAAAAAAAAGTTTCCTTGTACACGGATGGTTGCTTCTGCTGCCTCAGCCAAACTGTACATCAAAGGGGACCGGCCAGGAAGCAGTTAACTCAGCAGGCCCAGGAGGCCCAGGCCCCGAGCACACAAAAGAGAGAAGCCTATCCCCGAGGGTGCTTGATGGGCTCCTGGGAGATGACTTCCGAGCCTGGGAATAGCCTGCTTGAACACAGTGTTTTGCACGTCTGAGGCCTCGGGCACCATGCAGTTTTTGCCTGATGTAGGGCAGATGCTGGGTTTTCTGTGTCAGAGCCCGCCAGCCATGCTGTATCAGTTTGACCTCTAGGGGGCAGGAGACAGACCGCCCTGCTCTATGACTGACCCCTAATAAAACACGTGGACACCAAGGCTCAGGGAAGGCTGCCTGGAGGGCAGTCCTGGACACAGGGTGTCACGCGTCATGACCGGGAGGGCTAAGCTGCTCCCCACGCCCGTCTGCGCAGAGGGCACCCCCGGAAGCTAGTGCCTGGTTTCCCTGAATTTCCCCCGTGTGCTTTTCTTCCTTTGCTGATTTTGAGCTGTTCCCTTTCTCCGTAATATACCATAAATGGGAGTACAAGAGACTTTCTGAGTTCTGAGTCCTTCTCCTGAATCAGGAAGCTTGAGACTCATCCTGAGAGCCTCCCACGGGGGGATATAAACATATCCCTTCCTTCAGCCAGGCGGTCCCCTGAGAGTTTGTTAATTGGTTATTTATTACTTAGAAAATACTTGACTCAGAGATACAATGATACAGAGTGGTTGATTTCTCCACAGCTGACAAAACCACCCTCACTTAAATCATTGTGAATCAGAAATTACTTAGAACAGGCTTTTCTTCGTTGCCCCATTTGACGACCACCACTGCTGACTCTGCCTTGTGTTCTTACACTCCTGACCCTGTGTTCCATTAAAAAAAAAAAAGTATTTTGTCCACACCGAGGATGAACAAAGCAATGTTGGCAAGCTGGTCTGGGACCCTAAGCTTCTTTTTTTAATCTTATTTATAACATGAGTTCTTGAAGAAAATACATTCTGTGGCAGACCAGGAGAAAGGAAAACAACAGGTCAAGGAACTCATACCTCCAAACCCCTCCTCCCACTACTGGTTAAATATTACTAGTCACCCAGCAGCCATCAAAAAGCCACTGTCGAGGCGTCTGGGTGGCTCAGTGAGTTAAGCCTCTGCCTTTGGCTCATGTCATGATCTCAGGATCCTGGGATCGAGTCCCGCATCGGGCTCTCTGCTCAGCGGGGAGCCTACTTCTCCCTCTCTCTCTGCCTGCTGCTCTGCCTACTTGTGCTCTCTCTCCCTCTGTCAAATAAATAAATAAAATCTTTAAAAAAAAAAAAAGCCACTGTCTTCCTTTGGGTATAGGTCTGTGATGCCAGCCACCAATGCTGTGGACTGCCAGGTCTTAGCCTGCCCACTGGGAAAGATCGTTAGTGAGCAAGAAACAGAACTGCTTCACCAAAGCTGTCTTCTTCATGCCTCCAAAACGTACTCCTTTCTCCGCAGATCCAGGAGGGTCTAGATGAGTCATTTTTATAGGCAGTCATTTTTTGCGTAGGTCACATAGGTGAAATCAGATTTCCAATGAACTACGTCTCAAACTCAACCTAATTTCGGAATAGGTCATTCATATCAATGCCCTCTGAGGGCTTTTCTTTCAGTCAATCCACAACCCTAAAGAAAACTGAAGTTCAGGTCTGTGCACGAGCCATGTATGAAGTTCTCAAAGACCATGATCAAATGCCAGTTTCTCAAGTTTCCCTTTCATCCCCCTTCAGCAGCACCACTCGGGACTCCTACGAGTTTATAGACTAGTCAAAGATATTCTTCCCACTCATGACTCCAGTGGAAGCAGAGACTGGAGTGATGCACTTCGAACATGGGAAGAGGGAACTTGAGTCAAGAAATAGAGGCAGCCGGCCTCTCTGCCTATTTGTGATCTCTCTCTCTCTCTCTGTCAAATAAATAAATAAAATCTTAAAAAAAAATAAAAAAAAAAAGAAATAGAGGCAGCCGCTAGAAGCTGCAAAAGATGGGGACTCCCATTGTCCCCTCACAGCCTCCAGAAGGAACCAGCCTTGTGGCACCTTTGACTTTAGCCAGTAAGACTGACTTCAGACCTCGGACTTCCACAACCTCATGAAAATAAATCCACGGTGCTGTAAGCCTCATTCATTACAGCCACAACAGAAAACTAATATGCCATATTTATGGACCCAAAGCTTCTTCTCCATGGAAAGAAGCATTAAAAGCTGTTCACATTGTGGTTGGGGGGAGCTCTGAAAAGATGTAGATCATATCCATTCAAAGGCTCTTTTACAGATAGCCTGGCTTTCAGAGGGCTTCTCTTAATTTAGAGATAAAAGATCACAGGAAGGAAAAAATAGCATTTGGTAAATTTTTAAAATTATAACTTATCCTAAAGATATTTGCCATGGCTAGAGACAGTCTTTGTGGGGCAATTGGCCTTTAAATAGAGAAAATAATGATCCAAGTTTCAGATTCCTGCATTAGGGTTTATTACATGTAATGTCTGGGTTATATTAAACTCCTGGAAATCAGGGTTTATAATGGAATGGCTGACAGACCCTTAACTTTAATAGCCTTTCCAAGTACTGCAATAGTGAGCATTACTTTTTAATGTCATAAAATGATGGTTAAAACACTCCAGAATTTTCTCAAGACAGATAAGCAGGTGTTCAAGAGAGCAGAACTATTTAAACTTCATTGATTTATGGTCTATCTTATATTGAAAGACAAAAGTTTTATTGAATTCCCACAATAGATACCCTGAACTTAATTTCCCAAAATAGTAGGACTATTTCAGCGTTCCCCATATGTGTTAATTTCTTCATTTGAACGCTTGTGCTTCTGTGTTTTTAAAGTTACTAGGCATAATGAAACAGAAGCCACAGCCAAACGTAGAATAAGTTGTTCTATGTTTTCTTTTTATTGGTTGACTTTTCCGAGCACACTGTGTATAATAAAACCCAAAGCATAGCTACTAAATCATATAATCTAGGAACACTAGCCCCCAACTAATCATTTAATCTTCACAGTATTTCTGTCACCCTTTGAATTGTGAATATGACCTAGCTTCTTATTTAGCGTGAATGAATGTCAAGGCATTTGTCATAACCCTTTCCCTCTCCCACTACCCATTCAACCCACCCCTGATCCAGTATCTCCAATCTTTATGCTCCCCGATGGAAAGCAAAGTGGCCATCAGGAAAGCCCTCATAAACTATCAAACATGTTATATGATGTGTTAGCATTTTCTGCTGGTTTACATAAAAATCAATACTCTTACAACTGTAGGATCCAACCCTCGTGATTTAGTGAAAGTTATGTTTACTGTGGAATGAAACAGAAATACCATTAGCTCTCACAACCAAATTATATTAGAGAAAGCTAGAAGCAAAATAATTACTATTATGCAGACATGTGGCTACCAAAGCACCTGATGTCCCAACTTATCTTTAGTATGACTGCAATAGCAATAAATTCCTTTTCTGGAAAAACAGCCAGAAGGCGAGGCAGGCGGTGTTGGAAGAGATACATGGCTCACCGTGCCTTCACTCCTTGGCTTTCGCCTGACGTTTCCAGGCTCAGAACAACATGAGTCAAACGAAGAAAATAAAGGTGTTAGAACCACAGAACCAAGAATAAAGTGGCCACAAAGTCAAGGGTATTGTAATCACGTAATCATATGGTAATCACGATACTGTAATCAGACAGTCTCTACACTTGCGGTGACCAGAGAATAGTGTAGAAACCTGTCAGATCACTAAATTGTACACCTGAAACCAACGTAACGTTGTACGTCAACTCTGCTCAAAAACCCAAAACCAAAACAAAACCAAAAAAGACCAAATAAATAAATAAATAAAAGAAAGTAAAAGAAAAGAATAAAATGGCAATACGTAATCAACAAATGGAAAACTTAGCCAGGAGCAGTTCAGGAAACCTTAGAACACCGTTTAATCAACATATCTATGTAATGTCCACCTGCGTGAACAGATTTGTAACAATTCAAGAAAACTGCCAAAGATGTGTCCCTTTAAAAATAAATATCAACATGCAGTTGTTTAAAAATAATGCACTCAATGCCAGAGTGCACTTTGATATTCTTTTCACAAAATCATTGGTAATATTTACTCAAAATCAATCTGTTACATTGAAATTTCTCATAGTTCATCCAATTCCAAGAACCAAGCAGCTGGATGGAAAGGGAAGCCTCAGTTTTCAAATAAATAGGAAAAGTTACATAAAACTGTATAACTTTCTTCTCGGTCAGATCGTAAAACATAAAGCTGATTGATTTAGACACCTGTTATTCATTATTGTTTATAAGATTCTGTGTCCGATTTCTCTAAAAATATCATGCACCACAAGTAAGATCAAACTGAACTGGCGTCCCATAGAAAGAGCCAGTCGTTTGACCAAATTCAGATAACTTTATGTTCCCGTCTGCCTTGTGCAGTGAAAGGTATGCTTCCAGCACAGTGAGAAGCCCACAGGTACCAGGAGCTGGAATTCTACCCCTCGCTTCCTCACCTTCTGTTATGGGAAAACCCTGCAGGAGACCAGTATCATTTTGCCACCTAACAATACTCACTGTGACCCAAATTTTCAGCCATAACACCCCTCTCTTCTACAGGCAATTTCAATAGTCAACTATGCTAAAAAAAAATCCTCCACTTTCAAAATTGTGCTTGGATACTTAACTAGCAAAAGTTTTCCAGCTTAATAAACCTTCACTCTGCTTTTTATCTCAAGTGAAATTTCAGACTTCGACCACGTAAGTCTCATTGTTTGAACTTCAATGTGGAATTACTGGGAATGGGAGAAGGGCTAGCTTGCCTTTTCACTTTGAAAATATATAGGAGAAAATAATGAATAGCCACATTTGCTATTTATCTAATTTGAAGTAGGTAATTATATAATAATTCTAAAATCAAATGCTGACTTTATATGCATATGCTTTTGAAGTTTATAAGTATATAGTTGTCCCAGAGGACCCACATTAATAGAAGTAAATTTTAATAGCAAGTATGCAACAGGGAAGACTTTCTTCTTTGGTATCCTTATCTAGGGTTTTCAAGATAAATAGAAAGATAGATAGACAGATAGATAGATATAACAAAAAAAGAATGAAAGAATGGAAGGAAGGGAGGGAGGGAGGGAGTGGAAATAGATATATAAATATTATAAGTATAAACACTTGGCTGAAAAGACATAGTACCCCTCTAAGAGAAACAACTGTTGTTATTCTTTAGGAAACTACCTTAACAACTGGTAACATCTGAAGTATGGGCTCACTATATATGGACAAACTTTAGGGAAGAAAAGGTCTTAAATTACTCTATGTAATGAAGTAAGACAGAACTTGGAGTTACCCACCTGTGCATTGAGAAAGGAGCTGGGACCGTGAAAGAGGGAACTGGAACAAGGGTCAAGAAGGTGGTAGCCTACCACACGGCACAGAGCCAGGGTACCCAGAGGGGCATCACTGTGCAAGAATTGTAGGTAAATTTCCCAGAATAATATTGTGATTGAAAAACATTTTCTATCTATGTGATATGGCTTCTTTCATGTCCCCTAAGCCTTTAGCAAAAGCCTGTTCTAAGCAGGGACACTGGCAAAGTGAGCCAGGCCCCAAGGAAAAGCTGCATGGATGGACCCAGGAGAGAGTGGTGAAGGCAACAAGTACGGTGAGTTAAGCGACTGAAGAATGGATGGGGGATGATCCCGGACCTCCCTGCAGGGGGGTGGGTGTCAAGAGGGGAGGGAGACTATGGACTCTGAAAAACAACCTGAGGGTTTTGAAGGGGCGGGAGGTGGGAGGTTGGGGGAGCCAGGTGGTGGGTATTATGGAGGGCACGCATTGCATGGAGCACTGGGTGTGGTGTAAAACTATGAATTCTGTTATGCTGAAAAGAAATGAAATTTAAAAAAAAAAAGAGGGGAGGGAGAGGCTACATCCTGCCATCCAGAGCTACAGTCTTTTTAGTCAGCAGAAAAGGAAGTTATGAATGGGGGAGAAGAGGGTCCTAAGAAGAACCTAAACTATGTCTTCCCCTGGAGTTGAGAAACATCTCGGAGTGTTGGGAAAACCGGGAATGTAGGCATGACAGAAACCAATCTTTCTGAGGAACTAGTGTGCCTTTGACTTCTTGTCAGCATATAAACATGCTCACATATCCACCCCCTTAAACACACACACACACACACACTCACACTCCACTCTATTAAGACTTTAAAAACCATATTGTTCTGCTCTGCATCAGAGTCCAATGTTTAATTTTTTTAAGATGTATTTATTTATTTGACAAAGAGAGAGAGAGAGAGAGTGGAGGGAGGAATGGGCATGGGAGGGAAGTCAAGTCAAGCAGAATGCGCACTCAGCACCGAGCCCAATGTCAGGTCCTATCTCGTGACCCTGAGGTCATGACCTGAACTGAAATCAAGAGTCAGAGGCTTAACCGACTGAGCCACCCAGGCACCCCCAGAGTCCCATATTTTAGAAGAGGTGTCTACAACAGCTATCTCCACTTCCTCACCTCACACCCGCTTTTCAATCCATAGCAACCTGCTTCCATTATCATTGCTTCCCTAAAATTAATTTCAATAGGTTCATAAAATGATCACCTTTGAAATTCCATACAGTAAATACCATTTAGTCATTGTCTGCTCTCACATAAAGACAGAGACTCAAACAATTAATTTTAAAAATAAAAAAGTTACTGATTAGTGGTTTCATTTTTACAAGTAAAGACAATTTTGTATTTATATAGTAGGGTTTTTTATATATGTTTTGTATATATATGTAGTTATATATATTTCTGTTCACAAAAACTAACAGGCACCTTCTCATTCTTCTCTTACTTTCCCTCTCAGCTGTACTGAGGATTATACTGTACTCAGGATCCCTCTATCCTATTTTGAAACTCTCTCTTCAACTTGTTCTAATCATCTTAGCTTCTTCTTTTCAACGTCATTAACTCCTCCTGTGTAGAGGAAAAGAAGGTAAGGCAGGACTTGGTGAAAGACCAGCCAGATGGGTTAACAGAGGTAAGCCCCTGCAGGTGTTATAAGCCAGATTAAGATAGTCAGGTTTTCCCCTCAGATCAGTGGGCAGCCATTGCAGTAGGCGATGATAAGTATGCAGTAAAATAACGAGATTTCTTATTTTGGAAGGTGACTCTAGAGAAAGTACTGAGTGTACAGAGAGTAGAGGTAGGACACCAAGGAAAGAAATGTTGCCATAATGCAACCGTGGTCAGGACATACACACATCCTAGGGAAATGAAGATTAAAAAGTGGTCAGACTCAAGAGATATTCTGGATAGGGTGCCTGGGTGGCTCAGTCGGTTAAGTGTCTGCCTTTGGCTCAGGTCATGATCTCCAGGTCCTGGGATGGAGCCCCACATCGGGCTCTCCGCTCAGCGGGGGGCCTGCTTCTCTTCTCCCTCTGCCTTCCGCTCTGCCTATTTGAGCTCACTCTCTATCAAACAAAGAAATAAAATCTTAAAAGAAGAAGGAGAGATACTCTGGCAGCAGAATGGACAGAAATGGGTGGCTGACTGAATAAAGAAAAAAGAGTAGACAACACACTCGTGATTCTGACTTCTGGTTGAGGGTAGCCAAGTAGATATACAGGCTACCCACCAAGATAACATTTATGGGAGGAGGAGGAGGAGACTCGGAGAGGTGGCCTTACGATTAATTAAATCTGGGCATGTTACATATAAGGTCCCCCCACCCAAGTGGAAATGTCTGGTAAGCAATGGGATACATGCATCAGAATCTCAGGAGAGTTATTTGGACTAGAATATACTTTTGGAAATCATGAAAGTCTAGAAAATAAGTAGAGACACGAATATGATGATTGAGTCTCTCCTTTCCTGTATTTACCTCCTTCGTGTGAAACCAAAGAACATAACCATAGTTGAGTAGGACTCAAGACTCTCTAAGTCTTGGGGAGGATTGAATAAAAGGGATCCAACTGGAGCTTGAGAAGCCAAATCTTGACCAAGTTGCAGACACTGTGTACATGCATCTATAAACATTGAGAGGGGACAAAATGAACCAACATAACAAGTGACCTCAGAAGGACCAAAGATAATTCACAGTGAAAAAGAGAAATGTTCTAGAAATTCTCAGTGATATCATCAAGTCTTTGAGACTATATCATATCCCTTACAAATAAACAAATTAAAAGCAGAAGCTGCTATTACAGGAACCATCAGAGAACAAGAAAATATTCCTCAAAATGAGAAGTAGTAGTATCAAAATTAAAAATTTAATAGAAATTCTGGGAGAAAAAATTTGAGTAAATTTCCCCAGAATGTAGAATAAAAAGGAGGAAACGGGATATACGAGAAAAAGCAGTTAGGAGACATACATGATCAGTTCAGGAGGTCCAACATCCAATTAATTTACTCAAAAATGCATTCAGATGCTCAAAGTGGCTTCTTTATTTCTTTATAGATAAATAATGTGATCATCCTCATGAAACCCTATCTCATCCCTTGCAGAAACCTATGTTTTAGTCCAAATCAGCAAATTCAATCAAATGCAATAATTTTAAAGCTCCTTCGGTAAAACTCCACCCTTTTAACTTCCTCTCCTTCCCTCTGTTCCCCTATGATGGCAGCTGGGGAAGGAAAAGTGTGACACATCTGGGGCTTCAAGGCAGTGTGAGACCGGACAAGATAGGTTCTTTACAGCCACAAGCATCCCCTAGATTTTTGTTAATCTCTACTGCAGAGTACCAGGATTGGGGGATCCTGGGGCTGCTCATCATAATGGTTGTTCTTATCATGTCTCTGGGTATTCTAGAATCTGCTCTCATCCATTCCGTGTCTTTTAGCTAAGTGGGGGCCAGGCCTACTGATGCTCCCTGGCTAGTGTTGCCTCACTCCAGGTCTTAAAGACATGGAATTCCCTTACCTCTTCTTTGTGCCTGACTTGGATCCTGGTCCTCATAGCTTCTGGACCACATGGCTCCTCCTGTTGGGGCTCCTACCGCTTGCCACAACATGCCAGGTCTGCAACTCAACCAACTTCCATATTTCCTTTGGGAACTCAGGATTGCTCAGAATATAAACCCTGGCTACATTCTCCCAACCTTGTTGGGACCCTGAGCTTACTTTAGAGTTGTGAACCCCCACATTGGTTCCCAAGTTCATGGAACACCTTGTTCTACTGCCTCAATAAGGAACAAGCATTCACCTCAACTATTTAACACGATCTCCCCACTGCAGTGACTTGCCCAGATCAAGTCACATCGCCTGCTGTCTCCTGTACTTAGCAGTCAACCTATAGGAACCAGAAGAACAGGTTTGGGGCATTCCCTCTTTCTAGCTGGACCCTCCTTTGCCCCATTTTAGGCATATAACTCTCTATGGTCTTATTCACCAAGCCCGCCTTCTGATGTGAGAAGAGTAAGTAAGGAATTTAGAAAGTTTCTATCTCTCTGAGATCAGTAGATTTCAAGCCCATAACTTTGCTTTGACATCAACTATCCCTTGCTAAGGTTCAGAAGCTGAATAGAGATTCATTTTTGTCTCTTTGCATTTCTACTGTAAAAATTCTAATCCTACTCCCCTAGGCAATTTGATACCTCAAGTAAACCAGAGAAAGGGCCATACACACAGAACTGTAAAACGGAAGAGAATATTAATATAGTTCAAAAGAGGGCACCTGAGTGGCTCAGTGGGTTAAGCCTCTGCCTTCGGCTCAGGTCATGATCCCAGGGTCCCGGGATCGAGCCCCACGTTGGGCGCTCTACTCAGCAGGGAGCCTGCTTCTGCCTCTCCCTCTCTGCCTACTTGTGATCTCTCTCTCTGTCAAATAAATAAGTAAAATCTTTATAAAATACATATATATAGTTCAAAAGATAAACCCCTTTCATATTCATATACTCTCTTGAGAATCTAAAATATTTTCTTGAGCCTTGATGGCTACCTCTGGAATTCTGGCCGGGGGCCGGGGTCGGGTTGCAAGAAACAATAGGAGAATTTACAGTTGGGAATTTTTCTTGTGTTTCATAATATGCATTACTTTTAGACTTTATTTTTAAAGATGTATTTATTTATTTTACAGAGACAGAGTGCACGCTCATGAGCAGGGGGAGGAGCAGAGGGAGAGGGAGAGGGAGAGAAGCAGACTCCCCTCTGAGCACGGAGCCCAACACAGGACTGGATATCACAATCCTGACTGAGATCATGACCTGAGCTGAAACCAAAGTCCGACACTCAACCATCAGAGCCACCCAGGTGCCCCTTTTAATACTTAAATTAAGGGTTTGGGACCAGGGGGAAGTGGGAAAATAAGCGTGCCCATACATCGAGCAAAGACCTCTTCCATACCAGAAAGATGGCACTGATGGTGGGCCGTGGCCCACAGCTCCAGTGCTCAGCTAGAATAGTGATTTACGCAGAGCTGCCATTCAGAGGGGAGATCATGGGAATATGATGAATAAGCCCAAGCAAAGACCCAAGGTGCCTCTTCTTGAGCACATATGGCATCATGTCCTGGCCTCGTAAATAGCTAAGGGACATGTCTCAGATACGTAATCCTGACATCTGAACTACTGAGGGCTAGCGCATCTATAGTTTGAGTTACCATCTACCCTTCCTTCTAGATTAATCTCAAAGTCCTCTACTCCTTATCCCTCTACCCTTATTACCACTCAGGCCTTTATCATTTCTCACCATCAGTGGGCTGGCTGCCATTCCATGCCTCGTCCCCAGCTCCGCATCTGTCACCCTCCAATGGCACTGAATGAACAAATGAGCAAAAGGCTGCTGACTTGCATTCATCAAGATCTATTTGGGACTCTCCTGTCTCGTGAACCTCCAAGTTATTCAACCAAGAAAAGTGACTTTCATTATAAAGCATTTCTTCAGTACTTGAGACTTTGTTTTTCTACTATAAAGGGAAATTTGTACTTAATTGGTAATACACATTTTTTAAATCATGTTAGGATATTTTCAAGACTTATGCACGTTATTAAATTATTTACTTAAGTACATAGATATTTCTTTTTTTTTTTAAGATTTTATTTATTTATTTGACAGACAGAGATCACAAGTAGGCAAGAGAGGCAGGCAGGGAGAGAGGAGGAAGCAGGCTCTCCAAGGAGCAGAGAGCCCGATGCGGGGCTCAATCCCAAACCTTGGGATCATGACCTGAGCCGAAGGCAGGGGCTTTAACCCACTGAGCCACCCAGGCGCCCCATGTACATAGATATTTCTGTACTCTTTTCTTGATCATTACCTCTCCCAAATAATTCATTTGACCAATTAATATAAAATTTAAGTAAAGGGGAAAAAATATATCCAACCAATTTTTTTAAGTGTTGAGATAAATCAAACAGCGGCTCTGGAAGATTTAAAGTATGCTACCTCATAGGCTGTTATGTTGCCTATCTTTCTAAATCCGGGCTAGATAATAACGTTTCCTAGCAAATGAATGGAATTACCTGGTAAGAGGAGTATAAATAACCCAGCAGGCTTCTAAATAAAAACAGACTTTGAAAGTGGCTTAGAAATTATTTTTCTACTGAATTCTGCTCATCCCTGCAGGAACACATCACACAAGCACTCTCTCTCCATTTCTCTCCCTTCCTCTTTCTCCCCCTTTCTCTCTCTCTTACAGTCTCTCTTTCTCTCCCTCTATTTCTAACTTTTTCAGGTTTATAATTTGACATTTGGAATTTCCCTGTGACCTTCAGAAAGAATTCTCAAGAGGACTGGATTGGGGGAATTGAGATTATTAGTACTATTCACAGAATGAAACACATAGAGGTGCTCTCAGAGTTCCATCAGGCCACAGAATTAGTCACTAGACTTTCTGGAAAATTCTCAAATCGCAAGTCCTGATTCCAGGACAGAAATATAGACTTACTGAATCACCATTCATAGGTAAAGGAGTCAAAGGCTTTAACCTTTCCATACTCTATTTAATTTTGAAACAATATGTGGCCAGGTGATTTTTTTTTTTATCTGTCGGTATGATGTTTCTTATTTTTATAGGACACTCAGACCATCCTTTCTGCCAGCAGGGGGATTAACTATGGCATGTGCTGTGTAACAGCTATCCCCAAAAATCAACATAGCTGGCAATAACTGGGGAGTAATTTAAATGCCTTGAAATCTCTGACATACTAAAGCCATTAGTTCATCCAACTCTGACATCATTCAGTAACACTATTCTTTTTTTTTCTTTTTTTTAATTTGTTTATTTGACAGACAGAGATCACAAGTAGGCAGAGAGATAGGCAGAGAGAGGGGAGGAAGCAGGCTCCCTGCCGAGCAGAGAGCCCGATGCGGGGCTCGGTTCCAGGACCCCGGGATCATGATCTGAGCTGAAGGCAGAGGCTTTAACCCACTGAGCCACCCAGGCGCCCCGACACTATTCTTTTTATCAGCGAAATCGCTTGGTTCCTTCCAACCTCTGGCCTCCCACATACGCCATCAAGTATTCTTCAAAACGTGTAGAGATTTCCTGAAAGATAATTACAAGAATCACAAGCAAACCATGATGCTTGGCCCTGCACACCAATCTCCCTGTGATTGAATTAATTACGGTGTTCTTTTCACCTTCCCCGAATGGTCTCTGTGAGGCTGCCTCTTCTTCAGAGAGGAAAACCCAGTTTGGAACAATGACATGTGCTGATCAATACTGGGTTAAAAACAAAAACAAACAACCGCTGAGACTTCAGATATAAGAACTAAGGAACCTGGACCCTAACATGGAATCATCTAAATGTAGGAATGAGAATTCTGATTAAAAATCTCCTCATTTTGAAATTTGAGCTGAATCAAGTACATAGCTGTAAACTTCCTGAGCATTTGTCTGGAAAACTAATTAGAAAATCTGGAGATAGTACTTGGTATTCCTAACATGTCCCGGAAGCCTTTGTGTGAGTTCTTTCGATTCCAACCCCCCGCTTGGAAGCCATCCAGAATCTAACAATCACATGAGCTTGACTCACCAAGATTCACTTTCTCAATGTATATCACTCAGCGAGGACAAGAAGACTATAACTCAGGGAACGCGGTGAGAGGCAGAAAGTGAGAAAAGGTATTCTATTACAATGACTGTAAAACAGATCCCTTGTCAAGAGTACCTTCAGCTCTTTTTAAAACAAATGTGTTGTTCCTCTGCTTTTGTACACAGAAATGTCTTTAAACATGCAAGGGGAGCCACACGGAGTAAGTGGAAATCAATCATGTCAACATTAGGCTCTGCTTAATTCTAAACCACAGGCTGGAATTCAGCTAACCTAAACTTGACGGAATGTTCATGTAACAGCTGGCAAAGGGAACGTTGGGAAAAAAAGGCGGGGGGCGACTCTGAGAGTAATGAAAACAAAAATATAACCCATGACATTGATCTAAGTTTTGACAGACGTTTTGGGTCAGCATAACCTATGAGCTCAGAAATGAAGTTCCAGCCATGTACCTTTCAGAAAAAGACTTCCCGTATAAATAACGTTGTTATAGAACATGACTAGCAGCATCATACCCTCCGCATCTTGGCCAATAAGAAACTGAACATTAATGGAAACTGACTCTTCCTTCCATGTCCCCATGAGCTCATAGATGAAACATCCAAGGCATCTGGAATTACTTTCTTTCTTATGGGCTGTCATACACTTTGTCATCCCAGGGCCAACGGGACGTGGCTGGTGCTCTTAGAAGCCCCAGGAACTCTGAGGCCAAACTCAAATTCCATTGGGAGCACAAGCAGCATGGGCTGGCCATCAGGACAGGTGGAAAGAGAAGAGACTTGAACAAAACTACGTATATCGCTGCAGTAATAAGTACAGAAGAGAAGAAGGCGCCCGGCGCATTTTTCTTAAATTGTGTCCAGGCAGCATGTCAGTATTGATTGAGGAATCCAGCGGCATTGAAAAGAGTCATGTCTACGTTCACAGATGAAGGGGCAGTCACCCACTCTCATCTTTGTCACCTGGCTGGGTCAGTCTCTCATTTTTAAGACAAATAATAATAAAACTCGTGAACTTCTTAGGGTACCTCGAAAGAAAATGTCACTTCCACCACAATCCCCAACAAATGTAAAAAAAAGAAAGAAAGAAAGAAAGAAAAAAAAAACCTAATCGTCCTCCTACCCTTCATGTAAAAAGGCAATCTGACGTGAAAATGTTTTCTCCTAAGTGATGGAATGTGCGGTCATGCACCAGCAACCCAGCCCTGAATATCAGCTCGCCTGTTCTGGAAAAAAACCGCTCCGGGGTTGGGCAGCGCGCACGGGTGAGAAGAGAGACACGTCAGTACTTGAAGGGAGGCTGTGCACTCGATTTCAGAAGATGGAGGTTTATCTTCCCACGTCGGGCTTTGATGTTATTCATATGCTAACAATATCAGCCTTTCCTCACAGCACTCCGTAGGCAGGGAATAAAAGACATCATTTGCTGACACGGGGCTCAACACTCGCCGGCCAGCATACTGATCAACAATCTGTATTCAGCTTCCGCAGCTAAGCCTGCCACGTAACCTTTAAATAGTTCTCTTAGCACTCTCAAATTCCGGTCAAAATAATTTCCCATTTTCTCGAATGAAATGATGAAACAAAGAATCCTAACTGCATTTTTCTCTCCACTCCTCAAATGTCGCTTCGGGGCCCCGAGGGCTCCTTTCATCTCATCTGAGGGCTGGCATATGATGTGATTGTTACCATAGCTGGCCACCAGATGAAGCGAATTCTCGAAACTGCCAAAGTTCCCACTCTCTTTCCAATTTAAACATCAATTTAACACAGAAACTGAAGGGTATTATGAAAGCTTTAATAGGAACCATTTCAGATGTGAGGGGAAAAAAAAGCACGTCATGGGTTTTGCAAACAGATAAACAAATATGCAATTTTTTTTTAACATAAAGATAAGTCAGGAAAATGAATGGAACAGCAGAGTGTACAGGGTCTGAGCTCTACGTAACAGTGATGGAGAAGGACCCCTTTGTCTCAAAGAAACGTGCTTTTCAGAACAGGGGAGGATTTGACCCAAGGCAATAATCTGGGGGAACTGTTAGGTCATTAACTAAACACAGTGATCAGGGGCAAAGTGAAGACTTCTGATGTAAAACATTTCAAAATGCATCTCATCAATGTGGACAGTCTGGAATGTTTTTCATAGTCTCCTCTGAATTATTAGGATCCTTTTCAATAGATGACTCACTGTCTCGTGAAAATGGTTTTTTCCGTTTGGATCCTTAGCTGTTAACAGAATGTGCAAGCATATGTACTACATAACTCTTTGGAAATGAGACCACTTCATAGTTAATTCATAACAATAGAAACTGACGCTGTCTCACACAAAATAGAGCACTTCCTATATTCCCCATAAATTAAAGCATACACATTTAAGCCAAAATGATATGAATTATCAATCTTTTAAAGACTTCACAATACAAATGGCATTAACATGCAAGATGCATAGAGAGATTTATTCACAACTCTACAAGTTTGCCCTTATCAAAATATGAGATTGGAAGACTTGAAACAAGATTTGAAAAGTCATAATTAACTAAGATTTGGTAAAGTGCAAGTTGAATATGTATGATTTTGCCAGCCAAGAACATTCCTGAAAGTTAATTTTCCTCTATAAAATAGTATTCTTTAGAGTCAATTTGTTTTAGATAGATAGATAGATAGATAATAGATAAGTTAGCCCTTTTACCATACAGAACTGCTCCAATCATCATTTCCATCTTTAAAGTATAATTTGGGAAGGCGTAAGACTATTAGAAACACATGCAGCGATTATACAAAACATTAATTACACTCTAGATAAAAGTAAACAAGATATCACCATATAAGGATTGCATGGCTGTTCCCATATGGATTACACAGGGAATATTATTGACAAATTCAGAACAACCATATGCAGTGCTCAATGGCACTTCCAAACACAAAATACGAATACAGTACTTAATACATTTACAGCATGTCGCATACCAAATGATCAAGCAATTTACCGAAGATGAGCATCTAAGAAACAAATAACACCACAAATACCATATGCACCTGTTAATGATTTATTGTTTACATTGGTGATATTCATGAGGTTGATCGTATGCTAAAAACAAGTTTTCAGAGAATTTTCTGGCCCAGCTCCCTTGGTGGTATATTAAAGGAAAATTATAGAACCATCTTGCCAAAAGGAACCTTTGAGATCATGTGGTCTTATTTTAAGATGGAAAAACTAAAGCCCCAAAGTGTCAAGCTGCTCGCCCAAGATTACAAAGTCCATTCATGGCAGAGACCCAGGTCTCCTGGTTCTGGGCCAGCCCCCAAATTAAAGCTACCCTAACTTGCTCATGTTTACTCAAAACACGTATATATATTTTTAAGTCTTCATAAGCTCATCAGTTGTCCAGCACGTCATCTGTGGGAACACCCAACTCTGGGCCTGACAGTGTAACTACAGTGCTCCCTTCCTGGTGTGATTTCACTAACAATGACTCACACTTCCCTTGGATTCACTGGGGAACAGAAGGAGAGGTTGACCTCAACAGAAAAACAGACATGGCTCCATCAACGTCATAACAGAGCCTCAGAGTGTTTAATCCTGAAACGAGCTCCATGGAAATTGCCTTTAAAAGGATGGGGTTTTTTTGTTTTGTTTTTGTTTTAATATTTTATTTCTTTATTTGACAGAGAGAGAGAGAGAGAACATAGGCAGAGGGAGAAGCAGGCTCCCGGCTGAGCAGGGAGCCCGATGCGAGGCTCGATTCCAGGACCCCGGGACCATGACCCGAGCCGAAGGCAGATAACTCAACGACTGAGCCACCCCGGCACTCCAAAAAGGATGTTTTGATCTTCTCCAGAGCACTTTGAGAAACATAGTGCATAGGCCAAAGCCTCCTCCCATCCTGCCGCCACCACCCCCACCAGCAGCCATAACTAGAAGGCAAAGAGAAAAAGCCTGAAAACTAAAGCAGAATGTATGGCTGTCAAGCGCGCATTGCACCACTATGTAACTCTCCATCCCTCCTCTCTTCTAGTCCATCTGCCCCCAGCATAAACAAGACAAGCTTCCCCCCGGACCCACCACCCCTGAAAAGTGTTAAACCAAATCACTCAAGTGAAATTCCAGACATCTACCCCGATATAAAATATCAACTTTAAGGAAACCTGGCCAATCACTCAAAATGCATTTATTCCCCAACAGGGGAACTTTCTTAACACTGAAATGTCAAGTATCCAGACAGATTCTTAGTAAATTAAATCAGGACAATAACTATTTCCTCTTGAACATCATTTTCATTTCAAGGCAAATACAGCTCCAACCTAGAACATTCCCTCAAAACCAGGATTATAATAGGAATTTAGGGTGTTCAAACTGAACCAATGAAAAATCATGCCTGAGTTTCCAGTGTGGGATTTGGGGAGGGAGAAAGTTAATTTTTAAATATTACCAAAACAGACGGTTTTTATGTTTATTACGGAAGTACTGGGTCTTCTATGGATTGTGGAAATTGGGGATCCCTTACAAGGCTTACAAGGACTTGTTATTAAGTTATAAAAATCATTTCCCAATCTTCTAATAATTCAATATCCAATACTGTTCATAAGATTCTAAGTGCTGTAAACAGCCAGATATATAAAAGGACTCTGCTCCCAGATTAATCACTCTAATTCCTTCCCTGGCTCCGTAAAACCCACTTTTCCATCAAGCCAATTATTGTGGAAATTATCCTGTTACTTTAACTTTGAATAAGATATTTCTAATAGATTAAATATAGTGCATAGAAACATCTATAGGAACCAAGCTACATACTAGCTATGTTGTTATACATTGACAGTTTTCAAAAAAAAAAAAAAAAAAAGTAAACCTGAGAGTGTAGCAATTATATGAACAAAGTATGTACCAACCTTACCTGCTAACAGAATGCAATCACTACACAAACCAAATTTAATACTAATCCTCAGTAATGGGACACTGACCTGCTTACAGAACAATGGCACTGCCATCTAGGCCCTGAGATTTCCCTGACCAGTGATAGCTGTTATATCCCTTTTTGACATGGTATACAGTTACTACTCTGGGTTCCTTAAAGTCAAAGTCCACAGGGCAACAATGAGATCACAGGTGTGGATAGAGCCATTTCGAAGATAGCAGGTCAAGTAGGGATAGATGATGTCAACAATGGCAGAGGTACCATGTAGATTCAGACAACTGGAAATGGAAGGGAACCATGCTCTCACAGATCTCTTCCTAGGGCATTCTCCAGATCAGTTCTGATATAACTTCCAGTTAATTATACTGAAGATTTCCTCAAAGAAATACAGACCAATAAGCATTGCCTTGGCATGGAGAAATGGAGGTTTAGAAAATGTCTCTGAAATAGCGTCCAGAAAGAGACATGTTATAGATACACATTGATTCCCACCACCATCTTGTTTTTCATGTATCTGTACTTGGGTTTCACTGATATATCATTGCATCGATATGATTTGTTCTGAATATCGGAGTCATAACTAACTTTTGTTCTCAAAGGATGCAGAGAAGAGACTTTCTTAAATTCACCATATTCGTTGGCAAAAGAGGAACAAACTAGCATTCTGTATATAACTATCTACCTCCTTGCTAGTTGGAGTGTGTATCCAGGGATCAGCACCACGGACATCACCTGAGAACATGTTAGAAATGCAGAATCTCAGATACCACTAGATCTCTTAAAGCAGAATCCACTTTTTAACAAGATCCCCAGGTGATTAACATGAACACTGAATTGTGAAAAGCACTGATGTGGTTGTGTTTATGATGTTAGAACCAAAGAGAAGTATTGAACCCAAAATATTATCTTTATTTCTTTCTTGTAGCCCATGGAAAATGTCAACTTACATTTGATATATATCATATAAAGTCCCAGGACTGAACAAGTAAAAGCCAAAGGATCTCCCTGATACCACTCGAGAAACCTGTTTCCTCAAACCAGGTTTTGAGGAATATTTGGTTCCTCAAACAAAATATTTTGAAACAGAATGTGTACAGCTGAGGATCAACAGATCCAAACACTGGCTCTCTCTTGCCAATATCTATGGGTTCTTGGGTAAATTGGTTTCCCTTTCTGTGTCCGCTCTGTACTTGATACTGTGCAGGGTTCTTGGGATTCAACACTGGATAGGACAGACATGGTCTCTTTGCTTCGGTTTTCCATAAGTAAAGCACAAGAGGATTTAAGGCAAAAATGAGCACAGATATAAAATGTCATGAGCAGTTCAAAGAAGAGTAAGCAATTGTTTTGTGTGGTGCAGGATATATGGTACATATTCTGGCATGAGAAGACCTGTGTGTGCTTTGTTCAGAAGTTTGGTCTCGGGCAAAGGGAGAGCCATCACTAGAGTCTAGAAATAGGAAGGAGATGAGAACAACCTGAAACTTAGAGCTATTTCCCTGGCACTGACTGGAAGGATCCACTCAAGAGAGAAGAGGCTGAACCCAGGATATCTGGTTAGGAGGATACAGAAGTAAACCAGTGAAGAGAGGGTAAGAACCTGAAGGGAGACAAGCGGCCCGTATGGAATAGTAGGACTTCAAACCTAAGGCAAGTGTGTATGCCGGGGTGAGGGTGGCAATGGGGGCGGGAGGGCTGAGGGTGATGAGTAGGAGAAGAAAGAGTTATAGGTAAGACCAAAGATTCCAGGAGAAATTTCTAGCAGCAATTGAAAAGAATGATGAGGTTGTTAACTGGGAGAGAGACCACGGGAGGAGGAATAGGTTCTGGAGCAAGAAAGGAAAGGACAGAGACCATCAGTCATGGAGTCCACGAACTTTGAGAGGCCCGAGGCTATTTCGGGGTGACGTCAATAGACATAACAGGATGAGCCTTTGCTCCTCAGACAAGATGACCGATGAAGGGCAAACCAAACCAAAACCCAGACCAGAAGTCAGACATTCTAAAGAACAGAGATACGGAAAGGGAAGACTTCTGATGATAGTGTGTGTGTGCAGGTGTCTCAGAAAGAGACAGGCAAGGTAGCACGGATTCTTCCACCTCTAAGGAAAGGATGCACCGTGAAAACAGCAGTGAGAGGAAACAAAATCAGAGTGACAGAGACAAGGGGGGCAGCAGCGAGTAACCACTCCAGCAATGGCAACAGCACAAAAATGTGTTCCACAGACATAAAGAGGGATGGATAGAAAGCTTTTCTTCCCTCTGTATTCTGTTGGATAATGACTTGTGTTTTTGTAATTTCTAGACTCGAGAGGTAATAATCTCAATGTGGCTCACCTTTACATTTGTGTGGGGTCGCCAAGTGTTGGATGTTTTCCTCTCTCTACAAACGATGAAACACGCTCCGAATGCCCAAACCTCCTTTTCCCAATAAGGCACCTTGTCCATTAGCTATCGCTATATTGATGCATGCATGCCCCTCTGAATGCTAAGCACACAGGGTCTTCACTGAATACCAATGTCTAAAGGTAAAGTAGGAGAAAGGACTGCAAAGGGAGATAACCTGCCCCGATTCCTGGCCCAGACATGGACTCATCTCCCTTACTGTGGAGCTAGGACAGGGGGAACAATATGAGAATCCCTTGCCTAATCAGTGCAGAGATGCAAAGGTAAACCCATTTAGGATAACCTGATGTTCTTTCCATCTGCAATCTGCTCCTTGATTCACAATCTCAGGGCCCACCACTAAAAGTACTGCAGAAAATCGGATCTGATGAAGCATCACATCCAGCATTTTATATAAAATTACCACCGTAGTCAGTCACTGAGCATTATCTTCCCGTGCAAATCCACTACGTACATACGCTTGCTTCAGGTTGAAGAAACATAAGACCCTCCGTCCTCAGAGACAGTTTCGGGACTTTCTCTGGGACATCAAATTCTGATTTAGAGTCTTGGGGGCAATAAATACCTTAATTGGACTTAGAGAAATATGCCACAGTTTTATCTCTTGCTTACCAGCTTTAGAAGCCTACTTGGACTCCTACAGAAGAAACGGCCATTTTGCCAGCCACCACAAAAACCCATCACAAGGGGTGCCTAGGTGACTCAGTGGGATAAAGCCTCTGCCATCAGCTCAGGTCATGATCTCAGGGTCCTGGGATCAAGCCCCGCATCAGGCTCTCTGCTCAGCAGGGAGCCTGCTTCCCCCTCTCTCTCTGCCTGCCTCTCTGCCTACTTGTGATCTCTCTCTGTCAAATAAATAAATAAATCTTAAAAAAAATCACAAGTACTGAGTATATGTCCAATGGGTGAGCTAAAGAAGGGACAGGCAAGTTTCTCTTCCCTTCCCCAGCCCCCACTAACACACACACACACACACACACACACACAGAGTTAAGTGGAATGGGAACCATGAGAAATTCTAAGGGCGCCATGGGAGCCAGACTAGGTTGCTTCTGTCTTTCATTCATGGGAAGAAACAGACAGTAAGGAGGAAGGAGCAGAGAAGAAAAGCAGGGGGGAAAGGTAGCAGGACCAGGAAGGCAAGTGAGGGACAAAGAAGTGGAACACCGCAATAGCAGCACACTGACTCCCTCACTAGTCCAGAAGCAAGTGGTCATGATGGATTAGTGGAGAAAAAAGCAAGTAGCTTGAAGTCATTGAGATCCACAGTGACTATGAAACCAAGTGCTGAGTCAGCAACGAAGCTGGCAGAAATCAACTCCACAGACACTATTTTTCAATCTGACTTTAAGCTAAGCAGAGGCGCCTTCCCCCTTGCTCCTTGGTCTTGCGGCCCCGTGGCCGGCTGCAGAGGGGGGTTAGGGCGGGAACCCATGTGGGAAGGAGGAGCCGCATGCGGACCTAGATGTGGAATCCTGCCTGTCCACTTCCTAACTAATTGCGGGACCCTGTATGACTCACTTTGCGCCCAGCCTCGTCTTTGTTGCACGGCTGAGGCCTTAGAGGTACAGAGAGCTTAAGTAACAGTCCAGGAATTGGATCCTCCAACAATTTAGCACTAGGGTCGGCATTCTAAAAATTATGCTATATTATCATGACGGTCCTTGGAGCAAATCTGTTCAACTTCTGCATTTTGCAAAAGAGGAAACTGAGGCTTTCGTGGGTGCTATTATTTCTTTTCTATCACAAAGCTGGTCAGGACCATCAGCCCGTTGCTTGAACCAGAGAGCCCGGTTCAATCAGAAACACTCCTCAACCCCAAACGAATAATCCAGGGCCCGCCCTGAAGGCTGACATGCTTGTCACATTTTATCCAGTCACTTTCCTCTGCAGAAAATGCAATGAGTCATGTTATTTATTCATATCAGATTCAGAGTGGGGACGGCATCTTAGTCACAAAACGTGATGAATTTGCAACTGATGGTATTTGGTCTTATGCTTAATCTAAAAGAACGGGAAGAGAGGAAAGAAACCAACTTTTATTAAGCCATCACTGAGCTTGGCACTCTGTGCACAAAGCCTCACAGATACAGAAAGATCCTGCGGCCAGCAGGGTCTAGTAAGAGTAACAAATTCTCCTTTCAGAGGCTACAAATAACAACTGTCTTGTTTAGTTACATTTAGTTGGCCAGGGCGTGGGGAGGGGCGGGGGGGCTGAGACAACCATTTCTACTGAAGTGGAAATCTGGTTATCACAGCCTTTGGAATTCACTCAACATGCGCTGCTATTTGTTAGTTTAGCAGGTGAAGAAGCTTCCTTGGTATGGGGCACGTTTCTTCGCACTGAGCGTGCTCAGTCACAGGGAGCGTTTCTTCACACTGAGCATGCTCAGTCACAGGGCGCGTTTCTTCGCACTGAGCATGCTCAGTCACAGGGCGCGTTTCTTCGCACTGAGCATGCTCAGTCACAGGGCGCCTTTCTTCGCACTGAGCATGCTCAGTCACAGGGCGCGTTTCTTCGCACTGAGCATGCTCAGTCACAGGGCGCGTTTCTTCGCACTGAGCATGCTCAGTCACAGGGCGCGTTTCTTCAAACTGAGCATGCTCAGACACAGGGCGCCTTTCTTCACACTGAGCATGCTCATTCAAGCCCCAGGACCTTTACCTCCAACTGGCACCCACCACCGCCCTCACAGGAGGCTCTCAACTTCCAGCAGAGAATTTGTCTCAGGTCACAATGCAGGCAAAGGGACAAAAAGAAGAAACAGTTCCATCCAGAGAGGTGTCTGTCCTCAAACTTCCTTGGGAGAAACACTTCCAAATCAAGGATTATGTCCTTCTTCAAGCCTCTCCTTCCCCCCACTTCCCTATAAGTCAGGTCCGTACCAGTAGCGCTGAATTTTCTAAGCTGAGAAGGAGGATTCTCTAAGACACAGGCACCAAAATTCAGCCTCAGAACCTCAAGGGATACTTCCTAAAATAGAGACTCCAGGCTCTCTGCACAAACCTCACGTGGAGCCTTCACAAGCTGGACCCCCATGACCCCACTGACCCAGGCCTGAGACAAGTTACGACTATGCACGCAATCTGTTTCCTGCTGTTGCTCTATCCTATCCGTTCGCCTCCAGTGGACTTCCCCGCCCCTGAGCCATTCCCTAAATCTTGTGCGTTCCAGCTCAGGTGTAACAGCAGGGGTGTGGCTGCTGACAATCGGAATATGACGCACTTCTTCTCCACCAGTCCAGGAGCAACCTGGAGGGGCCTCGGCAGGGACCACCACCCACGCCCCCGCCGCCTGCTGGCACCCCATCTTATGCACCCCATGTCTTCCACCAAAACAGAGGAGTGTTTCCAAGTGCTGACTCTGCCGAAGCTCAAGACCTCACCGGGACGAGTGTTACGGAGAATGATTGATTGAAATTCAGAGCACTTTGCAGAATGATTTGTTTGACATTCCCAGTAGGAAACTCTTGTTTGTTGAACTTATTATTCATTCATGTATTCATGAAAAAAATACAATAAATGCATAATCTCCACATAGTGCCTCAATGATCACATTGAAATGAACCCGGAGCTTTGCAGTGCTAAGCAAGGTCTTTAGTTTGCAACAGAACGGTTTTACATCGCAATATCATTAACTGTGTCTAGAGTTTACATTATGCTTATAAATCAGCAAGGGAAATTTAACCTGCATTGTAATTTAAGGTTATACAGAGAATCAGACATTAAAAATGCATATGCATAATAATAACTCCTTGTGTGACTTTTTTTTTCCTCTTACTGAGTGATTTAACAATTACTGTGTTGAGATGTAACTAAGTCTTTTCAGCTAGTGTTTGTGTTTTGACTTTTTGACAACCAGAATACAAGCCAGGGGAAATGCAGAAATTATTTCCAACATCCGTGGGTAACTTGGGAAAATGGCTCTTTAAATAAGTTATTAGAGGAGGGGAAAACATACTGCGGTACTGGGAAAACATGAGCTGTCAAATGTTGCATTTTAAAACAACAGCTCTTTCGAAGGCCTAAAGCAGTGAGGTCAAAGTGTTACGGCAACACATTCTGGGTCTGGTCCTTAATGTCTGCTTTTGCAGCTGCTATGGTGACAGTCGCTGGTCCTCCTAGGGAGAGCGAGTGCAGGGAATAAAGGAATGGACCGTCACATTCGGTGACCTCCTTTCAAAAGTGAATGTTCCTCTTGGTCATCAGAAGGCAAAAAAGAACTGAGGAGCCATATCATGCACACTCTTACCCTCAGTTTTCTTTCATAAAGATAGCCTTTATTCTCAAATAGTCTTCATGAAAGCTGCTAGAGACTGTATTCTTTTTTTAAAATTTTAATTTCCCTGACACTTCTCCTGTTCACATGGTAAGAGACACCTGCAAACGTCATCGCCTACTCTACTTTCAGGGTAGAAAGAGCCAAGAAGAGAAAACCATCACCTGGAAGTGCTTTCTGAAGCCTGAGGTAGCCAGACCCTTGAGGTCCCTGGTGACCCTGACTATAGTCCTGCATTCGACTCATGTCTCAGGAATATCTGTAGAATTGTGCACTTACTATCTCATATCAGTAACACCTCCTGAGCCAATCCCAGCTAGCCCTGCACAGTCTCCATCAGGCAACTCTACCCAAATTCTACCCAAATTCTTTATCCATATCAATGATGCCACTACTCAGTCCCCAAATTCTTGCCATTTTGCAGTGGGGTTCTTCTTAAAAGTTCCCTTTTCAGGGCACCTGGGTGGCTCAGTGGGTTAAAGCCCCTGCCTTCGGCTCATAAAGGGTCCTGGGATCGAGCCCCACATCAGGCTCTCTGCTCAGCAGGGGAGACTGCTTCCTCCCCTCTCTCTCTGCCTGCCTCTCTGCCTACTTGTGATCTCTGTCTGTCAAATAAATAAATAACTTTTTTTAACTTATTTATTTGTCAGAGAGAGGGAGAGAGAGAGAGCGAGCACAAGCAGACAGAGTGGCAGGCAGAGGCAGAGGGAGAAGCAGGCTCCCCACTGAGCAAGGAGCCCGATGTGGGACTCGATCCCAGGACGCTGGGATCATGACCTGAGCCGAAGGCAGCCGCTTAACCAACTGAGCCACCCAGGTGTCCCATAAATAACATCTTTTAAAAAAGAAAAATTCCCTTTTCCCCACCCCTAACCCCACACACACATATTCAGAGTCAATACACACCACATAGTCATCACTAACACATTTTGGGTCTGTCTTTCCATTTCCCAGCGACTCATTTCCTAAACAATTCATTCCCAACCCATGTTCTCCCCTGACCCTCTGCGGCAACACTCCAAGAAGACATCTCCGCCTTCAAAAGCTGCACAGGTTGATATACCTAAAGCTTGTAAATATAACCAAAGTCTTGTTCCACTATATACCTCTGAAGCTTATAAACATTGCATTGTTGTCATTATCTAATATTTCCATTTAGGAATTTCTTCCCTAACTTTTCTTTCTTTATTGTATTTTTTTATTATTTATTTTCTTTTTTAATTTATATTTTATTTTAAAAAGAGAGAGAGAGAGCACGCACACTTGAGTGTGGGAAGGGGCAGAGGGAGAGGGAGAGAGAATCCTCAAGCAGACTCCCCACTGAGCAAGGAGCCCAGTACAGGGCTCCAGCTCATGACCTTGAGATCATCACTTGAGCCAAAATCAAGAGTTGGAAGCTCAACCGACTATACCAGCCAGACACCTCTCTTCCCTAACTTTTAAGATACTTCTCAGAATTCTTCACCCCACTTCCTTCTTGGCCCCAGCTCTCCCTCCCTTGCCCACATGCCTGTGTGGGTGTTGACTCTCTGCACATAATCCTGTCTTCCCCCTTCAGCCCAGCTGGTTTCCTGAACTTCACTAAAAACACTCATCCACTTCAAAAATATAAAACTCGGGTGCCTGGGTGGCTCAGAGGGTTAAGCCTCTGCCTTCGGCTCAGGTCATGATCTCAGGGTCCTGGGATCAAGTCCCACATCGGGTTCTCTGCTCAGCAGGGAGCCTACTTCCCCCTCTCTCTCTGCCTGTCTCTGCCTACTTGTGATCTCTATCAAATAAATAAATAAATAAATCTTTAAAATATATATATATAAAACTGTATGATCTGAGAAGACAAACATAACTGGCAAAACTGGAAAAAGCAGAGAAGAAAACAAGTTAAACAGATTTTAAAACATTAGAAATGAGAAAGGATCCTGTGTAGAGAAGTATGGAAGATTTTCAAAATAATGAGGGAATTATATATTTAAATACATAGGAATAAATTTTAAAACAGATGAAATGCAAAAAAAAATACCAAAAAAGGTTAAAAAGAAGAGATAGAAAATCCAAATGTATAAGTAATAATATAAGATATTTCAAAGGTAAGTGAAAATATCAAACCTCTTCACCTCCTAAAACCTCTGATGCAGATATTTTCATGGGGAACCTAATAGGCAACGTATAAATCCTATGTTTTGTTTTGTTTTTTAAAGATTTTATTTATTTATTTGACAGAGAGAGAGAGAGATCACCAGTAGGCAGAGAGGCAGGCAGAGAGAGAGGGAAGCAGGCTCCCTGCCAAGCAGAGAGCCTGATGTGGGACTCAATCCCAGGACCCTGAGATCATGACCTGAGCAGAAGGCAGAGGCTTAACCCACTGAGCCATCCAGGTGCCCAAATTCTATGTTTTTAAAAGTATTCCAGAGCACATTAAAAACTTTTAAGTGCCCTAAATAAATTTACAAATTACCAGAAGTGATAGAACAGTCAAAGAAAAATAGGATTTAAAAATACTATAAGCCAATCTCACTTACGAATGCGAACACAAAAACCTTCATTAAAATGCTAGCACAATTATCTAAAAAATGTATTAAATGAGTAACAGATCATAAAAAGTAAGACTTTAAATATCAATGTAATTATTAGCAATGGAATTCAGTACATTAATAAAATTAAAAACCAGGAAGTATACTTCCACTTCTGCAGGGAAGGAATAATTGGTAATAGAACTGCTATCTCACAATAAACAGAAAACTGGAAAAATTCCAAGCAACTGTCTTCAGACACTGGGTAACAGGCAGCACATGAATGTGATCCCTGAGGAGAGGAAAAATTCAGGTCACTCTGTCTTTCTGCCTGAGGACACTTTGTGGAGCACAGAACATAGAGGGGAAATCTAAGCAAATCACACTTAATGAGTTAAGGTAAACATCTACCAAGCCAGCCAGCAAAGAAGTGGGGGAAATTCAAACCTAAACAATCTCCAAGCCCATGCAGAGCTGAGAAATGTTCAAGTTCTTGTAAGTCTTAGCACGGAGACCTCACTGAGAATCTCCCAACATGTTGAGGAAAGATCCCCAAGGAGTTATACCTGAAGGGCGGGACTGAGGTAGTTGAGTAAAGGCTACTGTAGGTCACTGTGGCAGAGCTTAAAGTAAACCTGGAAAAGATCAACGTGAACACAAAATCCCATACCTTTGAAAGGAAAACTAGAAAACCAAGACCTTCAACAAAATGTCTAACATCTAATAAAAAATCACTATACAGGTGAAGAAGTCAAAAAGCTATCCACTTGAAAAAGTTCTGTTTTTATCTCACATCATTCATAAAAATAAATTCTAAATAGATCATATCTATGATAAATACATAAATATGAAGATAATATAAATAATTCATATATCTGAGGTAGAATATACTGAATTAAAAATATATGAACATATAATATTCATAAAATACTGATATTATAAGTAGTTATAGGGAATATATCATATTATAAATAATACATGAATTCATATAAAATAATACATATAACACATTTAATGACATGAATATATGAAAATATAAAATGTTTTTAATAGTCTTGTCGTGGAAAAAGCTTCTCTAAGCAAGACATAAAATCTAGAAATATAAAGGAAAGATGGACAAGTTTGACCACTTTTTTTTTTTAAAGTTTATAATAGGAAAGATGGATAAATGAATTTAAAAGACAAGAAAGGAGGCGCCTGGGTGGCTCAATCATTGGGCATCTGCCTTTGGCTCACGTCATGATCCCAGATTCCTGGGATTGAGCCCAGTGTCTGGCTCCCTGCTCAGCAGGGAGCCTGCTTCTCCCTCTCCCACTCCTCTGCTTGTGTTCCCTCTCTCGCTGTTTCTCTCTCTCTGTCAAATAAATAAATAAAATCTTTTTTAAAATAAAAAATAATAAAAGACAAGAAAGACATTAAGGAAAATGTCTGAAATATCTGTAATAGGCAAAGGTCTTCTGCAAACTATTGAGAAATAAGATAATCCAATAAAAGTGCTCGAAAGTATAAACAGGCAATTGACAGGAAATAAAAAACTCAAATGGCCAATGAACATGAGAAAAACGTAACCACATAGCTTATAAGAGGAAATCAAATTAAAATAAGTTATGTTTTGTTTTCACCCATCAGTTTTGACAGCAACCTAAAGAATTAGTAGTACCCACAGTTGACGAGACTGTGAGAAAATGGGCAATTTCATAGAACCTGAGTGAGTATATAAATTGGCACTGTTTGAAGATCAATTTGGTCAATATCTACCAATATTCCAAAATGCATATGCACTTTGACCCAACAATTGTACTTCTAATACTCTATAATATAGAAATGCTCTAACGTGCACACAATAATAAGGCAATATTTAATTGAGGAATCTATAGTATGAAAACTTTATGTTCAAATCCGACTTCCAACTCTGGTCAGTGGTGGGACCCTGGGAGAGATACAGTATCTCTCAATCTCACTTCTCTTATCTATAAAATGGGAATAGTAATAGGATCTAGTTTATGAGCTCACTGCAAAGAAAGAATCAAATAATTCACATGAAGGGCTTAACATGGGGCCTTCTCTGAACCTTTTCCTCCTTCTCTGCTGTCTTTCCCAGAACTTTACACAGTGCCCATCATAATGGAGCTTCATAAATATTTGGTGAGTGAATTTCTTATTATTTCTCCTGTAGGCCTCATTTCCTGTGAGAAATCATCTCCGTGGTGGGAGCTGTCATCTCTCCGATGTGTCCCTCAACACCCTCTCTTCAAGACCAAAAGACTCATTATCCCAATTCTGGGTGATGCAACCAGAAATCTGCCCTCCACTGTGGATTCGCCCTAGCTGGAACTTCCTTAGCTAAAGAAAGCCACCTGGTCCAAAGGCACACCCCCACACCGGGGCAATCCACATCAGGTGACTTAATGAGACTTAATGATAGGAGGACTGAAAAGCCTAGACCTCCCATCCTAATTTAGCAGAGCCAACATCCCATCTTTGAAACTCCCCAAGGGGTCACCTGAGGTTTCTAATGAGACAAAATTACAGTTCAACCTTTCGCTCTACCGAATCCTGCTTCCCAGGTGTTGACCCCATGCAGTACCCTAATCAAGCTTCTCCAACTAACCCAACCTTGGGACAGTGTGTGACACCTAAATCTAAGTTAGCAAAAGCGCCTCTCTTGTAATACTCTTCTTTCCCCTTCATAAGCTGTGAATCATAAGTTTGTGATCATTCCATAGCTCCTTGACTGGGCTGTAAGCTAAGGAGAGGTTCTACTTTTATTTCAAATGTTCATATTTTATGCACAGTTACGAACATTACCTTACTTCTTCTCATCCTGGTCCCCATTCTGACGGGAGCCATCTCTTTTTATTATTTTTGTTTCGTGCTCATTCTTACCACACCTAAGGCAATGTCTGACACACAGTAAATGGTCAATAAAATAATAAGGGACTAACTGAATGAAGTGAGTGCAAAGGTCTTCACTGTATTGCTGTTTGTGACCAGGAAAAAAAATCAATCAAGAAATGAAAGTTTCAATACTCTGCTATGTAAATTTCTCAGAGAAAACTGACAAGATCTGCCCACACTCACATATGCTCACATGAGAAGAGCTATGATACATACTGACAAGTGAAAAAGCAAATTGCAGAATAATACCTATAGTGGGACATGATAGATAGATTCATACATGGAAAGATAGCTATCTGAATAAATATATGGAGTGTTCCAGAGGAAGGCTTGTAGAAGTTACCTTCAGTTGGGTGGAAATGTGTCTGAAGAAGGATGGGAAGGAAAAGTGATATCCGGTAGTATATATGTAGCTCTGAATTGTCTAAACTTTCAAAGAGCATGCACAGTAATTTTTAAAGTTTTATTTAAAAAATTCAGAAAGGTTTACCGCCTTTAGGGACTCTTCATGGGTGGAAGATTGCTGCATACCTTTAACTGTGAATCTCCTGGCATGGAGGAAGAGGCCTCCACTCATTTGCAAGATGCACTGGAGGCTCAAATAAGTCACATCTAGGTATATTCTGTCTCCCCATCAGACTGCAAATTCCACTGAGTCTGAGGCTGACGGTTCTTTCCAAAAATGTCTTTTCAATAATGCAGTTCAATACTATTCTACCCAGCACTGTACTGATTACCTTAAATGCGAGGCCACGTGGGTCTGATTCATTATATTTGTATATGGTTACTAAGGTGTTCATGTGGGATTTCTCTTTCTGTGCACACGAGAAATTACAAGGAGTACTTCGCTGAACCAAAGTTATAAAAACAAATAAAAGCCATACTTAAATAATTCTGCAGGATACCTTCCCACAAAAGCTTCTATGCACCAATACCACTTACACTAAAACGAATACAATACCATAGGATACCAACATAATGCCAAGCTTTAAGAGACAGAACTTATGATACAACATTCAATCAAATATGGCATCAAATAATCTCTTCTATCTACAAAATTTTCCAAAAAGTATTGAGTCACATTAAAGCGACAATAATAACCGATGACAGATTTTTCATGACCTCTCTCACCCTTTCTTCTAATTTCTGACTCTGGAGGTAGTTTAGCAAGTTCCTTGAGATCCTGGAATTCTCAGGGGGCATGGATGGGTTTACATCCTATAGGCAGGTCTGTGAAGATTCTGAGAAGACAAAATTACCAGATGGCTTCCAAAGAACCAAGGCCATGGAGCTTTACCTTTATGTTTCCCTTTGTAAATTTCCCCCAGCTCCTACCTATATTGAATTACGCTGGGATCTATTTCTTCCAAGTTGACATATGTTTGTACATAGCCTGAAGGGAATGGGGCAGGTCTGGACGTGAGTTTAAATCTCTGAATGCAGAGAGATTCAAGGTAAATCAGTCTGACTATAATGTTACCTGTTGGCACTGCAATAAATTTGGAGGTAAATTACCTTTAAAATGTCACTGTTCCCGAGCTTGCATTCAGAATTAGACAATCCTCTCATCTATTGATTGATTGCAAAACTATTCGGATTTTAAAATTTGTAAGGGAGGATGGGGGATGGGGGGGGCAGGGAGAACGTACTAGAAAAAGGAAGTGGGGGAATTTTACAAATCTGGCCTCTGAAAGTTATAAATCTTAAAAACTCATTTTAAATTCCAGCTAACACTAATCATCTTTATTTAATGCTCCTATTAAAAATGAATGTGATACAACTGCAAACATGCTAAGATTAACACAGATACTTAGGACAGCAGAAAACAGTCACAATTTTCTGGTTTACAATGAAATAAAGATGCTTTAAAAAATTTTTTAAGGAAAGAATGTCACTTGGCACCAACCCTTTATTCATTATCCATCTGTCATCACCGTACTTACTCTTTTTCAAGCAACCAAAATTCCTTTGTACATTTTACATCTCTTTTCCTGAAAGGTCACTGACAGTGCAGATGGCTAAGTCCATACAATCCTAAAAGCACAAAGAGAACAGATAGCCTCATACCATTTACCAGCCAAGGCCCAATGCAGCTTGGAATCCCTTAGACCCAGTGTCATTCAGAGAAATTCTGCTTCATTTGAATAAGATTCATGGCATAATCAGGCTGGAAAGACAGAGGAGTCAGACTAAAAAGAAATGCAAGATCAGATTCCAAACTGGAGAAACTCATACTTCTCAAACAAAAAGGTTGAAAGACCATGTTTTGGATATACTGTGTTTTATAGGAGAATATGCAAAAAAAAAAAGGGGGGGGTAGGGTTCTACTTTACAGTTGAGGGTTGTTTTAAGTGTCTCTTTCCCTGAGTGATTCAAAGTAACAACTGAGGGATTGACCCTGTCCACCCATCCTCAAGACAATAAAGTTAATAGGCTTACAAATAATACAGCCCAGAGAACATTTCTAAAACCTCCTTCCCACCCTCTCTACAAAACCCTCAACTTACATCCTGAGGAATAGGGAGCCACGTTTCTCATGTTACTGGAAGCAAATCCGTGATGCAAGATAACATGCCCCTTGAACAGCCATTCTACCTCCCCATATACGGAATTCGTTCTGGAAACATGATGTAGCAAAGACTGAGTAAGGACTTTGGCATCAGAAAAACATGGGGTTTTTGCTTTTACAGTTTCCTAGTCTTCCACCAGTCATTTACCTTTGTGAAGCCTCAGTTTCGTCATCTGCGAAATGGAGCAGTAACACTTCCCTTACCACACTTGTGGCTCCCATAAGATGTCCACACAGTAAAGCACATTCACGCTGCCTGAGGTTGCTCAGCAAGGCTACTTCTTTCTCTTGTTTTCTTTTTCTGTGATTCTGTCTTTCCACAACATGGTGTATTTCTTCATACCGAGGGCACCGGTACTGTGTGTCAGGCTGGGAAAGTTTCACAAATATTAGGCAGCATCACAGAGCACTAAACTGATGAACCCTGAATCACCAAAGAGACGAACAAAATAACCCACTAGGATGAGGGCTCAAGCCTTTGAAACCAAATTAACATTTATCTGTTCTAACTAGGCATGCCTGGTTGGCTCAGTCAGTTAAGCATCTGCCTTCGAGTCAAGTCATGATCTCAGGGTCCTGGAATCAAACTCAGCATCCACATCGGGCTCCCTGCTCAGCCGGAAGCCTGTTTCTCCCGCTGCCTGACGCTCCTTCTGCTTGTGCGCTCTCTCTCTCCCTCTCTCTCTGTGTCAAATAAATAAAATCTTTTAAAAAAAAAAATCTTTATCTGTTCTAACTAGGTAACTAAATGGATAAACTGTTGGGGAATGCTGAAAGAAAAGAAATTGCTATTAAGCAAATATGATTTTGATGAAATGAGCTAAACGTCTGTGATTTTTGCTTTATGACGCAGGCAAAAATATACATGTTGGTGAATTGCTGCTAGGCTCCTGGACGTTCCATTTTGGGGATCCTTTCTCACGTGGTCCTTCTTTATAAAACTCCAATTTTAGCTTGCTGCTTAGGACAAACAGTAAAATATTGCAACCCTCCATTTCTTGGGAAGACACACCCAATGGGAACAAACACCACCAATGAATTCATAAATAATACAAACCAGGAAACATTTCTGTAAATCTCTTCCTCTCCCTGTTCCCACTGAACCGTCACCTGCCTTCCCCGAGGCATTTGAAAGAATGACCGGGGCATTAAAAAATAAAAGTGGAGCAAGGTAAGCAAAAGAGAGACAGCTGACTGTCCTGAAAAACACAGGTGTCAGCATTCACCAAAATATGTATTCCAACGAGCACACACCAAAGGAAACTTATGCAGGGTTCTTGGCTTTCTAAATACGGAAAGAAAGGAGACAGAGCATGCATTCGCCAGTCACGTGCGTCTCGTTAAAAGCCATTTGGCGCGGGAAAGACAAGGCACTTCCAAAAGAGCAAATCCGACCTTTTCAGGTCCGGCACCCAAAGTCTCTCTGACACAAGAGGCCACAGGATGCCTGTTGAAATGATGTGCTTCCCGCCTAGGAAATGATATGGATGGCCGTGCCCGGCTGGGTTTAACAGTGGTCTAATAGCAGGTTCTGAAGGCTGCTTTATTTGGTAATTGTTTGGGAACAGGTCTCTATACTAGCTACATAATTTCTCACAGGGATGCTATATCATCTGAGGGCTTCAAGTTCTATTCACCGGGAAAATATAATCTGCAAGGGGAGGGGGGCATACAACAGCATGACCATGAGTCTCTACAAGGCAAAAATGCCAGCAGTAAAAAACCACACACTGATTTAAGCGCTCCTGTCAACATTTGCTTCCCGGGGGCCCTGAGGACCAATACACTCTTGCAGGGAAGCAAATTTGGGTCTTATAGACAGACAAAGCTCCTAGAACTGATTATTCAGTCAAGTCCCCGGGAACTCTTAACACATTTCATATTTTTCAATTTGGAAGAATGGTACTACTTATCTAGAAACCTCCTTTCTCCCAGAAATATAATCCATCAACAAAAATAGCAGCAAGCATCAGCAAAAAAGCGGGGGAGGAGAATTAAATGTCTGCCTATTTACTATTTTCTTTTTGGTGTTGTCCTCCACATTGCTATATGACTAATAACCAGCCGTCCGTCTAAAACAAGATCATTACCTGGTGGGCTCATTCTTGCCAGGTGCAATGAATGACTCAGTAAAATGTTGCTCAGTTGGGATCTCAGATTTTACCAATTCTGAGAAACAGCTTCACAACAGGAATCATCCCTGGACAGTCTGTGTTTAGAAAATGGATCTAAGGCAAAGGCACTAAAAGAGCTAGATATAAAAATTCAAGTGGTTCAGATGGGCTTTAGCTCTGATATCCAAGTTCTGAGACACAGGTTAACTTAAAATGTGGACCATGACTTTTGATATTATCACCTGGAATTCACCAGTTGTTTTAATGTTATAAATTGTCCTCATGCTCTTAGCCAATGACTCAGACCATGCTACCAGAAGAAGGAGACTTAAAATACATTGTCACTCTTTAAATCTGACATATATACCTACTCTACCAAGTTCTACAAACATTTTAAAAATATGAAGCAGAAAAAAACAAATAACAATGAAAAACGACACATATAAATTGAAGGGAAAGGGAACTGATTGATCAGAGAACTCTGGTCTGGGTCACAAGAGAGTTGGTAGAGCCCAAATGAAAGATTCAGTGGACTGAAACAAGTTTCTACTTCATTTCACTTCATATACTCGGTTCCCTTTAGGATCCACCATTGTCCTAGCCCCATGGATACATATTTGAAAAAATCCTTACTCTCAAAAACCTTTCAGTTTACTAACAGAGAGGAGATGAAGCACAAACTTTTGCAAAACTCATTAGAAGGGTATTAAGAGAGGACCATCTGAGTAGTGAAGGATGGAGACAGGAGGGAAACCTGACTCAGTGCAGAGGACACGGGAAGGCTATGAAGATTTAACCAAGACTCAAGTACAGAGGAACTCACACTTCTCATGTCATAAGGTAAGTAAAGATTCTGCCTCAGAAAAGTGATAAGGGGATCAAATGATGTCATTTGTAGCAATGGATGAACAAATATCTCATTGTTGACTTAAAACCTGTGACCACAGTAACATGACCAGATTGCCTGGGAACAGGATAGGAGCTCAGAGTTCTGCACGCCCAATCCACCCTTTTCTACCAGGCGCCATGAAACAGGTACATCATCAGGTTTGGCCAAAGCACAGTGAGGTGCCTTCTTTTATGCCACAAGGTACGTGTTGGGATGTGTACCTATGTGCACCCAGGGGACTCAGAGAACCCACTGCCCAACCCGAAAAGTCATTGAAACGATGATGCTACAGAGATCATACTTTAGCTCCTCCTTTAGCTCCTCGTGGTGCTAATTTCTCAGACATCATGGCAGTGATCTCATTGGGTAGAAATGTTTGATTAAAGTGACTCTTTCCAACTGAAGTCTTCACTTAAGTAACTTACAACAAAACTTGCTGATTTTCTGCATTGTATGAACCCATCATGTTTTTCTTTCTCCCTACCATTTTATACCCCCGAAGGAAGCCCTCATCAAGTCATGAGGAATACAGAGTAAACTCAAGAAAACCTCAATTTTAGATCTGAATGAAGTCCCTCAAGAAAATATTTATGGCGATTTCCCATAAGATTGTGACTGATGTATGGAGCACACTTATCAAGCTTATCCTTCCCTCCCTGTCTGCCAGTCATCCCCTTTCAGGACAACCATTGTGATAATATGCTCAATTATGATCCCTAAAAAAGGAAATAGGAGATGGAGATAAAAGTCACCAGTGGTGGGTATTAAGGAGGGCACGTATTGCATGGAGCACTGGGTGTGGTGCATAAACAATGAATTTTGGAACACTGGAAAGCAACAAAATAAAATAAAATGGAAAAAAATTTTTAAAAAGTCACTGGATATTCCCAACCAATCAAATTGCACCATTTACCCTCACCCACTCACAGTCATTTCCATTATTATCACTAAGATCTCTTTCTAAAAGCCCATGGTAATGGGACATACATTACTGAAATGAAACCATTTTTTTCATTTTCACAAGAAAAGATGGGGTTGGTATAAGTTTTGTTCTCATGTAAAGTATTATAAGGTATCGGTGAACTTATAGAGACATGAGCTGTCTCTCAGAAAGAAAAGAACAATGAACACTTAAAACTCCTGATTAAAATCCCCTTGCTTATAAATCATGCTTACTCATGTTCTACACCAGAAATCCCATTCACACTTGGATTCATTCATTAGTAAAATTAAATAACTACTATGTTGTAGGCAGTGTCCCAGGTGCTTGGCATAGACCAGTGAACAAAACAGACCAAGATCTCTGCCAGTAAAGAGCTCACATTCCAGAAAGCAACTCTGGGTTTAGGACAGAAGTGGAATTACAAAGAAAAGAAATGATAAACCCATCGATTACTAGTGTGGGAACCATTGTTCATCCACCTGAAATAAAATAAAATTAGATCCCTACCTCACACTAGAAATAAAAACAATGACAATAACAAACTTTCAGACTAAAGTGTGAAATGTACTCTTTATAGGAACTTAAAGTAGGGGAAAATGTCTTAAACAGGAGACAAAGCAAAATCCATATTGTTCTATTTGATTGTATAGTAACATAAAGGTTCTGCAAAAAAACAATAGCAACAAAAATCAAGCCACAGGTTGGAAGAATGAACATACATAATCAGGAAAGTATCTGTATTCAAAATACACAGAGCAGTCCTACAAATCAATGGGAAATGAAGATTAAAAGCCCACTTTTTAAACTGGGAAAACAACATGTGCACTGTATTCATAAAAGAGAAAATTAGAGGAGCCATAAACTTACAAAAAAGTGATCAACCCCTAAAGTTACAGGGAAAACGCAAATAAAGGAACAAAGAGATGTAATTTTATTCCCATTAAATTGGCAAAAAAAAATTTTTTTAAGATTTTATTTATTTATTTGAGAGAGACAGCAAAAGAGAGTGTGAGAAAGAGAGAGCATGAGCAGGGGAGAGGGAGAGCGAGAAGCAGACTCCCCACTGAGCAGGGAGCCCAATATAGGGCTTAATGAGGGGCTCAATCACGGGACCTCAACACCATGACCTGAGCCGAAGGCAGGTGCTTAACTGACTGAGCCACCCAGGTGCCCACATAGACAAACATTTTAATGTCAGACAATACCAAGCATGGATATAGAGCTATAGGACTTCTCAGTCACTGCTGTAGAGAGAGGAGACGGGTAAGGATACATTTTGGAGCAACTTGGTAACATCTAGGAAACAGCTCACTCAGGTGCTCAAAGAGACCTACGGGAGAATGTTCTTCCCTTCCCACTACAGTGTAATCCGAGCAAAACTTGAGACAAACTAAATGCTCCATGAGCAGGAAACTACAGAGATTATACCATATTCAGCAATGCAAACCTGCAGTGATTAAAATGAATAAACTGGGGCCATATTTAATTAACATGGAGAGTCCTCAGAAACACAATAGTCAAAGACCATGAATTGCAGAAAGACAGAGTATGATGACATATCCTTTCAAAATGTACAAAAAAGAGCTAAACATTTACAGAGGTTCAAGTTTGTATAAAAGTATTTGTAAAAAGGGCATCTGGGTGGTTCAGTTGGTTAAGCCTCTGACTCTTGATTTCAGCTCAGGTCATGATCTCAGAGTCCTGAGAACAAGCCCTGCATGGGCTCTGTGCTGGGCGTGGAGCCTGCTTAAGATTCTCTCTCTCTCCCCCTCCGTCTGCCCCTCCCCCCTCAAAAAGTGTTTCTGAAAACCATTAACATGAAAGTCATTAAATTCATAGCGGTGGTTATTTCCAGAATGGAAGCCAAGGAATAAAGTTAGGGAGAGGCATACTGCTGTCCTCAACTCTAATTGCAACGTTTTGTTTCTTTAAAAATATCTAAAGTAAAGATCACAAAAATCTTCAGATTTAATAAATCTGATTGGTAGATACGTACATGCTCCCAATGGTAGCCTGTACTTGTCTATACTTGTCTACAAATGTGATATATTTCCTAACAATATTATTGGGTTTTAAAGAAGAGGAAAAATAAAATTAAATGAAATTTGTTCCTTCTGTCCCTAAAATGAGGCACACACACACACACACAAAAGGAAATGAGACCATGGCCTCACACTGTCCATTCAGAAATAAAACAAATTAAAAGAACTGGGCTATGCTTTTTCTACTGTCCGCTCCCCCCTGCCCTCACTCTCTGAGTGACACATTCACCTGCTTATCCCTGCAGTGATTGGCTGCTGGTGGCTGACTGGGCACAAAAGGCCTTTGCTAGCCATCTGTCAGCCCAAGGACTGTCTGGACCTATGGAGAAGCCCACCTTCAGGAAGAATGTGGAAGAACACAGGAAATAGTCTGCATATTCAACCTTGCAATTAATAGGAAATATGAATTTCATTGAGCATTCTGTCTTTCAGTGTTTTTTTAATTCCTACTTTGTTGCAATTATAAAGAGAAAGAAAGAGAAGCAGCTGGGTGGCTCAGTTTTTTAAGTGTCTGACTTTGGCTCAGGTCATGATCTCACGGTCCTAGGATCGAGCCGCACTTCAGGTTCCCGCTCCTCAGGGAGTTGGCTTCTCCTTCTCCCTCTTGCTCTGTCCCTCTCCCCACTCATATTCTCTCTGTCTCTCTCAAATAAATAAATAAATAAAATCTTTAAAAAAAAATTATAACATGATCTTGGGTTGAGAGAATAAACATGACAATGATTTGGGGCAAGCCATGGAATAGAAACACAAAGTAATAAGACTAAATCATTGCTCCCCCCCCATCTTCTTCTTTATAGACATGTTTTTCACCACTACTTAAAATATTTTTTCTACAACGGTTTTATATAATCACTTTAATTTCTATAGCTAATAAGTTCATGTGTCATCTTGTCTTAAGCACTTCACACCATTTCCTTTGAAAAATGATCCCACTCTTAGAAAGGTGAGGAATTTCGCACAATGTTTTCCACACTATGCTGATCTTGGCCAAAATAACTTAGGATTTAAACATAAATTACAGTTTTATTACATTTTTATATTATACATAGTATCTTTCAAGGATAATTTTTAATGCTCAAGCATTATCTAGACAGTTCTATATGTTTAACTTGTATCAATGAATAATAGAGTCCTTTTTTACTCAGACTTCTTCAATTTTTACTTCTTGTTTTTTACTTTTGATCATTAGGAGCTGTGCTTTCCAAACTTTAATGTATGTAGGAATCACCTAGGGATCTTGTTAAAATGCAGATTCTAATTTTGGTAGTTCTTGGGAGGGGTGTGTTACTCTGCATTACTAACAAGCTCCCAGGTGATGCTGATGCATCACTTTTGGTCAACAAGGAGCTCAAAGTAAATTTCTCAGTGATACGTAAGTCGTGTGTTTTTGCATCTTTGTATATTTGGGAATGTCTTTCTATTGTTCATACATGTCAATAATGTAATCACTAACAATAGTATACATGAAGCACAGATGTTTTCCACACATCTCTTTAGTAGATGATCTATTATCTTTCAGGGTTCTGCATTGCAGGCAATATCAAGGCTCACCTTACTTGAGCCTTTGGAAATATAGCATTTTTTTCCTGCCTGGAAGCTTGCAAGAGGTTTTCTTCTATCACGAGAATTCAAAATTTTGCCATAATAAATCTAGACGTGTTGCTACTTTCGTTTCATTTGGTGAAGATCACAGTATTTTTAATTTTAAATATTTTCAAGCTTATGAAAAAATTTTTCTTCATTCCTAATGAAGACATGTGACCTATACTTTTTATGTTTATTTATCTATTTATCAATTCTTATTTTCCTTAAATTGGATCATCTCCTTTATTCTTCATATCTATAGATTCATCAATTGTAGCTGGAGATTTTAATATCTTACTTTCAATAATTGATAGAACTAGTCAGAAAGAGAGTAAGGTTATAATAACCCAAATAGTATCAACCAACTTGATATAACTGACTTTCATACAACCAACACTATACATTCTTACAATAAAATGTTACAACATTGAAAATGAAAATGACAGATGTATGCCTATACTTGCAAGCATCAATGAATCTTAGAAACAAGGTTGAGGAGGGGGAAAATGTTTCATAAAAAAGTGGGGGCTTCACTATGAAACTATTTTCATAAAAATAAGCAAAACTAAGTAACATATTAAGGACTATACATATATTTACATATACACATATATACATGTACATATTATATGCATATATACTATATATAGTAAATTTACCATAAATTTATAGTAAAACATACTTTATATATAGTATAGCATGTACTAAATTTACTAATATATAGTATATATCTACTATATATAATAGTAGATAGTAAGGAAAAGCAAACAAAAGAGGAATACAACACAGTTCAGTATACTTATCTACTTCTGGAATACACAGTATATTTCAAGTTCTTAAATGTTCTACTCCTTAAAATAGGTAATAGATTTGTTATTCTTTTTTTTTTTAATTTATTTATTTGTCAGAGAGAGGGAGAGCGATCGAGCAAGCACAAGCAGACAGAGGCAGAGGGAGAAGCAGGCTCCCCACCGAGCAAGGAGCCCGATGTGGGACTCGATTCCAGGACGCTGGGATCATGACCTGAGCCGAAGGCAGCCGCTCAACCAACTGAGCCACCCAGGCGTCCCAGATTTGTTATTCTTATTCCATTACTATCATAACCACACTCAAACATTAAAAATGCCAATCACAGAATCAACTCCTACTAAGATAAGTGAAAGTAAAACTCATAAAGCAGTGGATGGAATGATGGCATAAAAATCTGTATAAATTGGAGCACCTGAGTGGCTCAGTGGGTTAAGCCTCTGCCTTCAGCTCAGGTCATGATCTCAGGGTCCTGGGATCGAGCCCTGCATCGGGTTCTCTGCTCAGCACGGATCCTGCTTCCCCTATCTCTCTCTGCCTGCCTCTCTGCCTACTTGTGATCTATGTCTGTCAAATAAATGAATAAAATCTTAAAAAAAAAAAAAAAGAATCTGTATAAATCTGCTTCTGCATAAAAGCAGAGAAAAGCATAGCACAAGTTGTCAAAATTAACTTTTCAGAATATGAGAATTTAATCAAAGGCTTGCAACTATCTCAGGAATGTTCACGAAACAGTCAAAAAGTATTACAAAATCACAGTAAGAATTTCAGGAATTTTAACTTGACTTACTCCCATCCTCTTTCCGTTTGCAAAGAAACGGAAAAGTATGGCCAACACACAATACATAATAGTCATCAGAAACTGATCTGAAGGGACCCTAAAATTAGATGTACTCAACAAAACTTTCAAATTAGCCAATAGAAATAATTTCAAAGAAATAAAGAAAACCATATATAAGGAATTAAGGGACCAAGAGAATGAGAAGACAAACCATAGACTTGGAGGAATATTTGCAAAAAGCATAGCTAATAAAAGACTATTATCCAAAAACAAACAAAGAAACAAAGACTGTTATCCAAAATATATATGAGAAACATTAAAAGTCAACAATAAGAAAAGTGAGAACCCAACTGATAAATCAGCAAAAGATCTAAACAGCTATCTTACAAAAGAAGGTATACAAATGGCAAATAAACAAAAGAAAAGATGCTCAATGTCATATGTCATTAGGGAATTGCAAATCAAAACAATGGTGAGATACCATTACACACTTAATAGCAGGGTACAAATCCAAAACACTAATAATACCAGATGCTGGCAAGAATGTAGAGCAACAGGAACTCTTTCATCTGCTGGTGGGAAAGTGAAATGGTATAACCACTCTGGAAAAAACAGCTTGGGAGTTTCTCACAGAATTAAGCATATTCTTGCAATATTATCCCACAGTCACGCTACTTGTTTTAACTCAGATGAGTTGAAAACTTATGTCCACACATAAACCTATTTGTTTGTTTGTTTTTTTACGATTTTATTTATTTATTTGACAGACAGAGATCACAAGCAGGCAGAGAGGCAGGAAGAGAGAGAGAGAGAGGAGGAAGGAGGCTCCCCACTGAGCAGAGAACCCAATCTGGGGCTCGATCCCAGAACCCTGGGATCATGACCTGAGCCGAAGGCAGAGGCTTTAACACACTGAGCCACCCAGGCACCCCTAAAAACCTGTTTTTTTTTTAATATGTGCTTATAGCAGCTTTAGTCATAATTCCTAAAACTTGGGAGCAACTAAGATGTCCTTCAGTAGGTGAAGGAATAAATGCACTGTGGTACATCAACAAAATGGAGTATTATTCTAAATAGAATCACTAAAAAGAAACAAGCTATAAAGGCACTAAAAAACATGGATGAACCTTAAATACCCATTACTATGTGAAAGAAGACAATCTGGGAAGACTGCATACTATGTGATTCCAACAATGTGACATTCTGGAGAAGATAACACTATGGAAACAACAAAAGGATCACTGGTTACCAGGATTATGGGGGGGAAAGGGATGAAGAGGTCGAACAGAGGGAATTTTGGGGCAGGGAAACTGTATGTGATACCACAATGGTGGATACATGTCAAAATATAAGTTTGCCAAAACCCTTAGAACATCTAACACCAAGAGTGAAACCTAGTGTAAAGTGTGCCTTTTGGGTGATAATGATATGTCAATGTTGGTTCATGGAGTTTACACTCTGGTGCAGGATGCTGACGGTGGAGAAGCATGTTTGCTGGAAAAGGGAGGGAGTCTATGACTCAATTTTGCTATGAAACTAAGACTGTTCCAAAAACTAAGACCCTGTATAAGACAAACAAAAAAGAACTAAAGGAAAGAATGACAACAATGTCTCACAGAAAAGCAAATAGCAATAAAGGATCAGGCATTATAAAAAAAGAATCAAATAGAAATTCTGGAGTTGAAAAGTACAATAACTGAAATGAAAAAATTCACTAGGGAGAGTCAAGAGCTGATTTTAGGTGGCAGAAGACAGAATCAGCAAGCTTTATCCAGTCTGAGGAACAGAAAATAAAAAGAATGAAGAAAAATGGACAGAGCTGCAGAGGGGAAACGACAAAGCATACTAACATATGTCTAATGGGAGTCTCAGATGGAGAAGGAAGAGATAAAGGGGCAGAAAAAATATATGAAGAAATGATGATTAAAACATCCCAAATTTGATGGAAAAGATTCATGTACAACCCAAGAAGCTCAATGAATTCCAAGGAGAAAAAACTCGAGGATATCTACAGCTAGACACATCATAATTAAATTGTTGAAAGACAAAAACAAAGAGAAAATCTTGAAAGCAGCAAAAGAGAGACGATTCAGGATATACAAGGGATTCTCAATAACATTAACAGGAAATTTCTCATCCAAAATCAGACAGGCCTCAAAACAGCCCAATGACATAATTAACCTGCTGAAAGAAACAGATGGTCCACCAAGAATTCTATATACAGAAACACAACCCTTCAAAAGTAAAGGGGAAATTAAGACATTCTCAAATAAATTAAAACAGAGAACTTTATTAACAGACTTGACTTTTAAGAACACTGACGGGAGGAAAGGAAAGAACAGGAGAGGAACTTGAATCCATACGAAGAAATAAAGAGCACTGGTGAAGATAATTACAGCAGTGAACATCGGAAGTATACACACATTTTCGTAACATCGTTCTTCTCCTATGCGACTTATAAGACAACTTCATAAAAATGGAAACTGGCTTACAATTTGTGAAAGTGTAATTTGATGAGAGTGGCACAAAGAAGGGGGACCAGGATGAAATTACGTGAAAATTAAGTTTTGTGTTCTACTGAAGTTAAGCTGGTACTCATGGAAACTAAATTGTTTTGAGGCAGATGTTAATTATAATCCTAGAGCAATCACTAAGAAAATAACTTTAAAATATCAGATATTTTTAAAATATACATATTTTTGGTAGAACATATTTTTTTAAAAATATGATCCAAATATATAAAACATACTTTAAACTCAGAGACAAAAAAATTGAAAGTAAAAGAGTAGAAAACAATACCACACAAGAAGGAATCAAAAGAGAATGAGAATGGCTATAGTAACATCATACACAATATACCTCAAGACAAAAATTGTTGGTAAATGATCTTAATTTCACTAGTAAGAGAATCAAAACATAGAGAAGTTATCTAAGTGGTCCAAGATTATAAAACATACAAGTGAGAGGTAGGGAATGAAATTGAGGAAGTCTAGCTTCCAGAGACATGATGAACTTAGAGGAACTTAGAGGAAAAGATGCAATTCTTGGCTTCTGAATTTCAAAATGAATGTTTAAAATTCATACTGTATATACCAGGACTTGGCAAACATTGGACCCTGGCCTGTTTTTATAAGACCCATGAGCTAAGAATAGTTCCTAACTTTTTAAACAGTGAAAAAAAAATGTGAAGAACAGTTCATCTTTGTTTCTTAAATTCCACATATGAGTGAAATCACATTGTATTTCTCTGACTTTCTCTGACTTATTTCACTCAGCATAATACCCTCTAGTTACATCCACATCACTGCAAATGGGAAGATTTCATTCTTTCTGATGACTGAGTAATATTTCATTTTATATATATATATGTATACACACACACACACTCACCACACACACACACACACACCCATACCACCTCTTCTTTGTCCATTCATCAGTTAATAGACATCTGAGTTCTTTCCATAGTTTAGCTATTCTGGACATTTCTGCTATAAATATTGGGGAGCATGTGCCCCTTCAGATCACTATTTTTGTATCCTCTGCACTACCTAGTAGTGCAATTGCTGGGTCATAGTGTAGTTTCCATTTTTAACCTTATGAGGAACCTCCCTACTCTCTTCAAGAATGGCTGAACCACTTTGCATTCCCACTAGCAGTGTAAGAGGGTTTCCCTTTCTCCACAACCTCACCAACATCTGTTGTTGCCTGAGTTGTTAAATTTAGCCATTCTGACCCCTGTGAGGTGGTATCTCTTTGCGGTTTTTATTTGCATTTCTCTGATGATGAGTAATATTGAGCACTTTTCCAGGTGTTTGTTAGGCATTTGTATGTCTTCTTTGCAGAAATGCCATTTCTATTTTTTGAGCTCAAGGCCAAGACTGAAATTTTTCTGAATAACAGGAACTACCTCCAACCATGATTATCCCAACACTGAATGGCTTTTGAAATTAGTTTTGCTGAAGACTCTATCATGTTTTTACAGGCAAAAGCTTTCCCTCAGATTTTTAGCTCCGGCTGTGACAACGTAGAAGGTACTGGACTAATGCTCCTAAAGAACACAGTTAGGTAAGCAGGATAACACAATTTAAAATTGTTTGAAGGCATTATAGACAGTGCAGGCTCTACTAAAGGGGCTTTGCTTTCCTTAAGAAAAGGAAAACATAGGAAATGAACTCTATACTCACTTTGGCTTTTTTTCCCCCCTATGGCCACTCAGTTTACAGAGGGAAGGAAGGAACGGTGCTCAGGCTAAAACAGGGGTCTTGCTGGGCTGACAAGGCAGAGGCCCAAGTCAGAGCAGCCACAGAGGCTAAAATATAAGGGCAAAGTATCAGAGACCAAGGGACTATGGAGAAGAGAACTTCAAAATTTGTCAACCAATCTCCCTTTTGTAGTCAGCCTGAGGTTTTATACGTACAGAATTAGAGCACACACGCACACGCACACAGCAGAAGACAGTAGCTCCGAGTCCAGAAAGCTAAGCACAGAGGTGAGCAGCCTCTCAGTGCTGGGAGACAGGTGTTAGAGTTCCAGGCCCAAGCCAAAAGAGAAGGGCTAGAATTTCTGTGTACTTAGAGAGCTACACCCTTACTAGGAGTAAGGGGAAAAAAACCTGAGCCCCAACAAAGATTATTTATAGGAACAAAATGATTTGCTATACCCATCTCCCTGCCAAAAAATTTAAGCCACTTTGATTCACTTTTTATCTCATGGTCTATTTTGGTTTGGTCTATTATCAGTCATGTGCAGGTAAAAGTTTCACAACCAGCTCTCCAAGAGCAAATAATCCTGAGTGCCAGCATTTGCCCATTTCTGTTGTGTACTACTCCCACCATGACCCATTTCAAGCTACCAGTATGCCATCACTGAATACAGATTTGGGGAGAGATGTGCACAAATGGCTCTCACCAGCTGATGTGAGAGGACCCCAGCACACTCCTAAAACCATGCAGCCTAATCCCTGGATTACTTCAAACTCAACAAGAAAGTAGGAATGACTTCATAAACCCAAATACATCTCATAATTCAGCATTTGTTTTAACAATTGGAAATGTTGAATTTATGTGACTGTCTCTTCAGAGATTTTCTTTTCTATAAGGTAAGACCTGCAATATAACATTACTCTTTTTTTTTTAGATTTTATTTATTTATTTGACAGAAATCACAAGTAGGCAGAGAGGCAGACGGGGGGTGGGGAGGGAGCTCTCTGCTCAGCAGGGAGCCCGATGTGGGGCTCGATCCCGGGACACTGGGATCATGACCTGAGCCGAAGGCAGGGGCTTTAACCCACTGAGCCACCCAGGCGCCCCTAACATTACTCTTGAACATAATCTCTTCTTTGGACTGCACGTTGAGTCTCTCTCATTCAAAGACAAACAAAAGAAGTGTGTTGGACACCAGTGAAAACTGTTTTCCGTGGATTTTACCTTAAACTCATGCTGATGGAACATAGTTGGATTCAAGAAACACTATGGATCGTGTTCTCTAAGGCACTCTGCGGTGCAGTGATGGGTTTCCAACCTCTTCAATTGTTCCTATCAAAACAATATTCAACAGTCTAAAAGAAAAGTCATCATAAGGAAATTTGTATTTTTCAAGACTGCAGGGAGTGGGGTCTGGGGATGCGGGAACCCAAAGCAAAGAGCATACATAAAGTTGAAAGATTAGAAAATGAAATTACAGGATTCCAAGTATCCATCTCTTGTCGGTTTAGTAGCATATGAACTCAGTTTGAAGCCACCTCCACAATGACCCATGACCAACAGGGGACACATTTCCTTTCTGGCTTCATGAATTGGGGATTGAATTACCTTACTTGTGGCTTTCCTCCCCCATCAGGGAAGAGTCAGCCAAGTTCTTTTGGGCTGTTCTCATATGTCTAAATCACCCATTTCCTAGCACTTAGGAAAAGTATTCTTTTCCTCCTAAAACCCCGGTCTTATAATGAATTTACGCCATAACATAGTGTCTCTTTGAGGGAGGAAAAAAATCTTACATGATCCTCTAGAGGTGATGGCTTCATTTCCCTTTGTATCTTAATGTATAAAAACATGTATTGTAATATTACATTCTCTATCCTGCTGAAATGCAGTATTATGTTTGCCTTGGCTTATACAACCCTGCTTGGGCTAACTCCTGATTAGCTTTCTTAAACTTAGTTTATCAGACATAGTAATATTCGAAAGTGTACTGGTTTCCTATTGCAGCTATAAGAAATTACCATAAATTTAGAAGCTTAAAACAACACAAGTTTATTATCTCACAGTTCGGGACATCAGAAGTCTGAATTGGTGTCTCTGGGTTAAGACTGTGGTGTCAGGATGGCTGAATTCCTTCTGGAGGTTCTAGGGGGAGAATCGTTCTTTAGCTTTTTCAACTTCCACAGGCCATGTGTCCCATTCAGCTCACCCATCGTCAAAGCTGACAATGACCACCAGATCTCTCACACCTCATATCACTCTGACAGTGACTGTCCTGGCTCCACCCTTCATTTTTAGGGATCCTTGTAATTATACTGGATCAACCAGAACAAACCAAGATAATCTGCCCAACTCAAAGTCAGTTGATGAGAACCTTCATTCCCTCTTTGCCATATAACAGAACACATTCATAAATTCCAAGGATGAGGATGTGGACAGTGTAGGAGGGCCATTATTCTGCCTACCACCGAACAGGAGGGAATAAAAGCTAGAGAAAGACCAAAGAAAATGGAGAACATTTTTACGAGTCATTTGTTCTCAAAAGAAGTCATGACATATTGTCATCACAAAATTAAAATACATAATTTTTAATGGTCAGTCACTCTTTCCTATGTTTGTGTGGCTCTTCACAAAAGGAACATCCTTAAGAGTGTCCCTTAGCATTTCTACAACAGGAAGGTGCTTCGTCTGTTGGCTAGACTTCAAAAGTTGCCCCATGCAACTCCAGAGTTAAAGCATAAAAGCCACTCATCTCACAGACAAGTGAAAGAGTGGTCCAAGAGGTGAGAAAACTCACCTACATTTTCACACTAAGCAAGCCATAGATGGCCTCAGAAACCCAGTCTCCTGATTCTCCATTCAGGGCTCTTGTCCTATCCAAGGCCACACGCCAGTGGACCCAGGGTCTTCAATAACTTTCCTACTGTCAGCGTGAGGGAGAAGTTGAGCATAAAACTCATCACTCTTGAAAATGAAAATGATGCCATTCCCTCCAGCGTGATAAAAACTCATCCCGCTCTCATCTCAATGCTAGACAATTTATAGGTGCAAGGAGATTGAGTAGATCATAAATTATTTCCCAACATTCCTCTGGCAAACAGTGTTGATCAGCTGACTCCATAACAGTTATCCCACATCCCCTCACAGAAAAGAGGTTGGAAAATACAAATGCTGTTTGTTTGGTTTTCTTTTTTTTTTTTTACACCATTCCATGAGAAATAGGAATTCTGCCAAAGGGATCAGTGGTGCCCTGAGAAAGCTTTGCCTTCATGATAAACGGACAGTCGGGCCTACGTTGTGTCACCCTTTGTATTCCTGCATGGAGGACAAGAGCTTCTGTGTTTGTTTTCTGCTCTGTTCCAAGCATCAGAAGGCACCTAGAACACACATAAATATTTTCTGAATAAATAAATATTGTCGAACAATGTCAGCAGTTACACCAGCGATGTGAAATACAGAGAGAAAATCAGATGAATCTCAAGGAAACCATTCTTGACATCACTCTGCCACTGAATTAATACCAACAGATTCCTGTCTCCCTGCTATTATATGACAAGATTTAATTCTACTTGATATTCACTGGGTGCCAGGTTTTCTGTTACTTGCAGCCAAAAGCATTACTTACCTAGAGCGTCACTTTATGCACCACAAGTCTGCAAATCAGACATATGAAAACAACTGTCTAGGGCACCTGGGTGGCTCAGTTGGTTAAGCATCTGCCTTCTGCCCAGGTCATGATCCCAGGGTTCATCCTGTCAGGCTCCCTACTCAATAGGGAGTCTGTTTCTCCCTCTTCTCCTCTCCCCTGCTTGTGTCCTCTCTCTCTTGTTCCAGCTTTCTCTCAAATAAATAAAACTTTAAAAAAAAAAAAGAAAAGAAAAGAAACAGCTGCCTCTAGCATAGGGAAAATTTATAAGATGACAGTAAAGTTCAAACTCTTGATGGGGTGAAAATATTCAATATCTTGATAGAGGTTCAAGTGTGCAATTTTCAAAACTCAGTAAATGTATATTTAGGATTCATATATAATTGTTTCTAAATTTTAATGAATAGAATAAAAGCTATAAACAAATGTCAAACTCTGGCTAATGACATGCACACTGAAGTTTTATACATCAGGCAGTGTGCTGATATCTGCAATTTGCCTTGTAGGGCATCAGAAGATAAAACACAGGGGTGCCTGGGTGGCTCAGTGGGTTAAAGCCTCTGGCTTTGGCTCAGGTCATGGTCTCAGGGTCCTGGGATCGAGCCCCGCACCGGGCTCTCTGCTCAGCAGGGAGCCTGCTTCCTGCACCCCCCCCCCGCCTGCCTCTCTGCCTACTTGTGATCTCTGTCAAATAAATAAATAAAATCTTTAAAATAAAAAAAAGAAGATAAAATACAGATTGACAGAAGGATTCGTGTATGGTAAAGCAAGTACAGTAGAATGTTAGAGGCAATGAGTGGGTACTTGGGAGTTCACCGTCCAATTTTTTCAACTTTGAATATATTTTAACTTTGAAAATATTCTTAACAGCCCTATCTTATTAATACATGTGCCACACCTGGAAGAAATGATGGTTTTGAAATTTCTACTTATATGAGACAGAGTAGCTCTCTGACTAGGGAGTAGGAGGACATAGCTAGAGGACATCTCCATGTGTGTTGCAATCATAGTGTTAATCAAGACAATAATGAAATTCTTGATGGCAATTTCTTTTTGACCTTGACAAAATTAAGACAAAATTTTCCTAAAAGAATGACCAGATAATAGTAGTTAGTAATTTGGGGGGGAAAAATCAAGTAATGATGAGGAATTTATTCAGTTGCCTGTTGAAACAAAATAGAAAGCCAATAAGGAAACATGTACCCTGATTGAAATTTAATATACTCCATTTCTGGAATTATGGTATGTAGGATATATCTTTTTTTTTTTTTTAAGATTTATTTATTTATTTGACAGAGAGAGAGATCACAAGTAGGCAGAGAGGCAGGCAGGGGGATGGGAAGCAGGCTCCCTGCTGAGCAGAGAGCCCGATGTGGGGCTCGATCCCAGGACCCTGGGATCATGACCTGAGCCGAAAGCAGAGGCTTTAACCCATAGGCGCCCCTGTAGGATATATCTTTTAAAAGCACGTGGGACGGGACGCCTGGGTGGTTCAGTCGGTTAAACGGCTGTCTTCGACTCAGGTCATGGTCCCAGAGTCCTGGGATCGAGTCCCACATCGGGCTCCTTGCTTGGCAAGGAGCCTGCTTCTCCCTCTGCTTCTGCCTGCCACTCTGTCTGCCTGTGCTCACTCATTCTCTCTCTCTCTCTCTCTCTCTCTCTGACAAATAAATAAATAAAATCTTAAAAAAAAAAAAAAGCACGTGGGAATACTGGATTAAATGTAGCTAGCATCACCTTACAGGCATAGGTGAGATATGAAAGTCTCCCGAAGTCAAACTAAGAAACACCTGCAGAGCCCTCGCCATCTGACAGAGTCAAATACATTTGGCCAATGATCAAGTGTGAGAACAGAGACACCAAAAGGAGTAACTATAAAGACAAATGATTTCATTAACTATACTACATACTATAACAAATATCTGGAAAATAGTAACAGCTTTATGGGCAAGTGCACAGATGATTGTCTAAATAAGTAATCTTCAAAATATGTGAAATTACACTGATTAAGAAAAAACAATTATTGATCATGACCTCTGCAACTGTCAGCATTCTCCAAGGCAACAGAAGCAAAGGATAGATAAAGATATAAAGATATAGACATAGATATGCATATATATATATATATATACAAATACATATATACTCATATACATATAGAAAAAGCTTTATTATGAGAGATTGGGACAAACAGCTGTGGAGGCTGAAGGTTCCTTTGACCCACCTTCTGCAAGCTGGAAGCCCAGGAAAGCTGGTGGTATAGTTCCAGGCCAAAGCCCAAGGCCCGAGAATGGGGAGGCCACTAGATCAGGTCCCTGTGTGTGTCTGAAGACCCAACTACCAGGAGCCCAGATGTCTTAGAGCAGAAAGAGCTGGATGTGCCAACCCAAGCAGAGCACCACTTCCCCCTTCCTCCACCACCTCATTCTACCAAGACCCCAGAGAAGGGACGGTGCCCACCCACTTTGGTGAGAGCTATTGTCTTGATTCACTCTACCAATTCAAATGTTAATCTCTTCTGGAAACGCCATCACAAACACACCCAGATGTAATATTTTATCAGTTATGTGGGAATCCCGCAGCCCAGCCCAGATGACAAATACGAGTAACCAACATAGCTCCTATATGTTTATTTATATATCATATACCTGTACTAAGTTACTAAGTGCTAACAAATTGTCTGTATAAAACAACACCCAGAAATGTAAATTTAAGACATGAGATAGGGTGTGTGTCTATACGTGCATTGTATGTACTCTTTTTTTTTTTTTTAAGATTTTATTTATTTATTTGAGAGAGAGAGAGAGAGAGAGAGAAAGCATGAGCAGAGGGGAGGGGCAGAGGGAAAGGGAAAAGCAGACTCCCCACAGAGCAGGGAGCCTGATGTGGGGCTCAATCCCAGGATCCCGGGATCTTGACCTGAGCCGAAGCAGTTGCTTAACTGAGCCACCTGGTGGCCCCCCATGTATGTATTCTAATATGGCTTATCTTGAGCACCTTCTGAGATACTCTGAAATAATCTGAGATACTCACTTTGAAAGCAATTGGTCTACATGAGTCGCTACCATATGAAGTAAGAATGAGATGGTTAGAAAGCCCCATGTCCTTCCTCAACTTTCTAGGTGATGCCCAAATTTCTACTCATTTCCTTAGTTTTAGGCCTTAGCATATATGGCTTCTAGTTCCCTTTCAGAGAGCACTTTTAATTAGAGAAAGTGGAGAGCTCAAGAAGACAGCAGCTAACTCAGCGGGGAACAGACCAATATGAAATGCAAAGGGGAGGGCTAGAAGTTATAGAGCTTCAGAGAGTAAATATCCCTCTCTTAGGGACATGAAGCCATTTACTCAGAAAAAAATTTATGGCACATACTTAGTAAGACTGGAATATTGTTCAGTTCTTACAAATTCTGTTTTTAAATAAAATGTTTAACAATCTGCCCACTTTCTTATTCCAAACATAAAGTGAGTAAGCCATAATGTCTTCCACCCCAATGATCTAGAAGATGAGTTCTGTGCAGCTGGCTGGACCAGCCCCCTCTCCCACATTTGTCATGCACATTCTCTCCACACTGCTCACCTGGCCAAAGACAGACAAGGCCCAGAGGAAGAAGGGAGTTCTTTGGTCAAGACCTTCTAAGTGTCATGTTTCTTTCACACCAGCTAAATTGAGGACATGGGTTTGGTTTTTTTTTTAAGATTTTATTTATTTATTTGACGGACAGAGATCACAAGTAGGCAGAGGCAGGCAGAGAGAGAGACGAGGAAGCAGGCTCCCCGCTGAGCAGAGAGCCCAATGCAGGGCTCGATCCCAGGACCCTGAGATCATGACCTGAGCTGAAGGCAGAGGCTTTAACCCACTGAGCCACCCAGGTGCCCCGGGTTTTTTGTTTTTTTTTTTAATTCTGGAATTTTCCATACTTCTAATCCTCCATAATCAATAAAAGCAATCCTTTAAAAAGCAATCTTTGGGTTATTTCAATCTACATGCTTTCAATTATTTTTGTGCTCATTTCTTTATTAGGTAAACAAGTCCGTGTCAATTATTTTTGCTATTCTATACCCATTTTATACTTTAGAAGATGTAGTTTCAGTTTTGAATAAATGTTTTGAATAAAACCAAAAGTAAAAGCTAATAATTTCTGTAAGCTTTTACAGAAAATGAAATCCTAGTAACCAAATGAGGAGAAGAAATGTGAGGTGGGGGGCAGAGTTTTATTTCTTTTTTCTTTTTTTTTTTTTCTTATTATTTGTTTGTGAATATATAGAAATCTCCATTCTTATTTTCAGATGTGGTCCTAAAGCAAATGGTACAGGTCTGGGCTGGAGCAGGTTGAGTGACATACTGGAAGCTTCCATTCCACTGAAGGTACACATCTGTAGATCAAATATAGCCAGTTTGAGCCGGTTTCCAGTCTCTCCCTTTAGCTGCTCAGGAAGCCAAGTTTTGTAGATAATGGAGAGTATAACCCTTTGCGTATTCAAAAGGTTTTAATTTTCATCTATTTAAGTTATTGGGTTGCCAAACTTTCCAAATGGATTTCATATTCTTAATCAAATGATATCAAAGGTAACTAGACATCTTCTTGATAAAATCAGCACAATCATGATGGCTATCAATGTCTGTATTCACCCCAGATACCTGTTATTCATGAGTTCACATTTACCTTCTACCTGTTCTTGTCCCTTGTCTCCCCAGAGCTGCAACACTGTAGGCTTCTCTTGTTATGAAAGTCCTTGTGGATAATGTATCTGATTGGAGGAGTTCTTCTACCAGGCAGAAATCCACACCTTCCCTATGAGACCATCACTTAGAAAACAAAAGCCATCTTATTATCAATTGTAGTGTATTGGCCTTACAGGAAAATGTGAAAGGTGTTCCCATAGGAAAAGTGCAAGGGGCTGTTACTTAATTCGGTTACTTATCAACTTCTTGGTTCTACCTGGTTTTCAGGCATAATACCAATATGTGAATGCTGGGTAAGTCAACTATCACTTCAGGACTAACCCTCAGAATATTCATGTAAAAGCCCAGAGTGTATCAGTATTTGAGTGGGAAAGTCAAGGCTCTGAGCAAAAAGTTTCTTATCCAGGTGACATCAAGTCCATTAAGATACTGAAGACTGAACTCATGTGCATGCTAAGTGAATCTGTTTCTACTTGGAGATTAATAGACACCGTGGATTCTGATTACAAATTACTCAGTTTGCAAATCTAACCCACAATCTTTAATACCTCATTTTGCTCCATGTCTTGGAATTTCACTAAGAGTTCCTTATGACTGTATTGCCAGAAAGCCAGGATGAGTATAAGTCAACCCCTAAATGGAGATGTAAGCAAAAGAAACAGAGTGGTACACAAAACTAGCGGGGAATTATCACATATCCTTGAAACCAGTGCTTTACTTCAAAAGGTTAAAGCAATTTTTCCACCTACTGAATTACCAAGATCATAATTCCAACTCTTCACTTACTTCTACTTTGCCAGATTTGGTTCCAGACAGAATGGTATTGATGCAAACACACCAAAGCGAAGTGACTTGAAATTCAAACATTGAGAAAAGCATCACAATAACCAGCAAAAAGGAGAAGAAAAAAAAAAATCCCTCACAAAAAAATAACAAACAAAACCTTTGCTATCCATTCCCTGGATTTCCCCAACACGTAAGCAGTACGCAATTATAAAGCCAGAGAATCCTTCTATATAGTAAAACTCTGCCCTCCAGGGAATTTCCACACACCAAAAATAACCCACCTGACAAATTAAAAAGACAGAACTGAGTTGCACAATTTCCCTAGAACGGGCAGGAAAGCATCAGGTGTCATCTGTGTCACTAAGACATATAGGTTCTCGGGGCACCTGGGTGGCTCCGTGGGGTTAAGCCTCTGCTTTCGGCTCAGGTCATGATCCCAGGGTCCTGGGATCGAGCCCCGCATCGGGCTCTCTGCTCAGCGGGGAGCCTGCTTCCTCTTCTCTCTCTGCCTGCCTCTCTGCCTGCTTGTGATCTCTGTCTGTCAAATAACTAAATAAAATCTTAAAAAAAAAAAAAAGAAAGACGTATAGGTTCTCAAGACTGACCAATCAGAACTTTGACAGGTGCATTTTGTTACCTTCCTCTCTTTAGTAGAGTTCTATGTTCAGAAAAAAATACCAAACAGAAGTATTTTCTATTTATCAATTTTGGGATGTTTGTATATAAAGTAACCTCTTTGTTGCACAAACGCAGACTCTCTGAAGGGTGGGCTTCAGCCATGAAATGCAAAGACTGCCCACTGAAAAAGATGTCGTATATGTGTAAAATGCTATGCCCATAATGTTTAAGAGCGGAGGACTTGTGACTCATTCTACATCATCTTCAGTTCTTCTCTCTCTGAACAGCACTGTTAACCAGACTCTCCTTCCTGTGCTGTGATGGAGAATAAACTAAGTGTAACATAACCGTACAGGAGCGGGGACAAGGTGGGGGGGGTCGAGCAGGTCCAACCAAGCACAATGGCTGCATTTCAGGAGGCTGCATAATTCAATACCAGATCACGCACCTCCGCACGCCAAGACGCAAAGGGCAGCCAAGCCATTTCATTCAGTGAAATAGGGTCTTTTGTCCTCCAAGCAAGACTATGGTGCAGAGTAAATACATTATAGGGTCAGAGTTTCAAGGAAGAAAAAGGATGCTTTCCCTAGGGCTGGAAAACAAGGTGATTTAGACATATGTGAAAAGCCCAAAGAACCTGGCTGACTCTTTCCTGATAGAAGGACAGCCATAATCAGGTAATAAAATTCCAATTTCATGAAGTCAATGCTAGAGAATGGAAAGATTTGCCTATTTTCACTGTGGGTCCCTGGCGGGTGGGGGCTTGGTGGTAATTTCAAGGGCCAGCACCAGGGAATTCACACAACCCAACGGGAACAGTTTCGAGGGGCATCGCTGGGGAGTTCACACAACCCAACAGGAACAACAATGAAGACTTAGAGTGGTAGTATTGCAAATCCTTCATGGGAGCTCTATTTGCTTCAGGGATCTTTCTTCCTCTTCTGGGCAATTTTAATAAGTAAATAGACTCTTTCTCTAAAGTTTCTTACATGGTAGCAAAACATAATAGCTTGATAAGAATAAACGAATGAATTAAATATCCTCCTTACTAACGGAAGTGCCTCCAATATATAGTACATGTTCCATAAATACTCATGGACTCCAACTTCACTAGATCAACATCTGTTTGAGGCCAATAAATGGAAAAGGTATTCATCAGGATCCAGCCCATACCCACTGTTTGACTTTGGAGGAAATTTGCTCCTGCTCTAGTCCAAAGAAGGTTGTATTCATGAGTATTTATACACATACCACTTATTTGGGGGAAAAAAATAAAAAAGGAGAACAGACAGCAGGTGCGCTCAAAAACCGCACCCTTCCCTCTATCTACAATTTCCAACACAAATTCTATCTCACAATTCTAACCTGCTGACTTGTTAAACTTCCCCCATGTGGCACTGAGTGTGGATTTTCTCCCACAGCCCCAGCCCAGCCCTCTTGAAGTGTACCATGCTGTCCCCTAGAGAAGGGAGACCTAAGGACATCCCAGGCACCGTGGAGCTTGGGTTTCATCCACTGATGATCTCTGCCAAGTAGATGCATTTCTTACGATGTGGGAGGGAAACAGGAGACAGGGTCTGAGCTCCAACATGCACAGCCACGGAAGGTTTTGATTTTTCTATAGCAGAAGCAATAAAGAACCCAATGTCTGGTCCTCAGCATTGGGAATGTGAAGAAGGACCAGAGCATCTGTTTTTGTGGTTTGGATCATGCGTGAGGTGACAAAGCCCAGAAACACCTGCGGGGCCAAGTCCTCATCAGCTACAATGATGGGCAGTTCCTGGTACTCCTCTAATTGATTCCTGGAAGCTCAAACAGGAGTTATTTCTGGCCCTCTGGCTATTTCCTAAGCCCCTAATTAAGCATTTTCTGCCTAACTAGCTATTAAAACAGTTCCCTTCATGTCTTTTTCCTTCTCCTTTTTCTTTGATTTGCAATAGTCAGGCAAGCTAAGGAGGGCACAAAAAATATATTTTTTTTTCTAAGAAACTCAAAGCATTATACGTCAAGATCTAAGCATGGGCAACTGTAGCATAGAATTTTTACAATGACTCATACAATAGGAAAAAGGGGGGTGTGAAGTAAAGAACTTCCTGCCACAAAGGACCCAGTAAGCCTCTCCAGGGACCAGGAGAGGAGCAGTGGGCAGAAGTCAAGACAGAAGGTATCCAGACTCCAGGTTCCTCAATCACTATCCAGAAGGTAAAACAACTACCAAAAAATCTGTGGAAAGAAGAACTACCCAGATAGTTGAGGCCTGAGCCGATAAACATCAGGGCTGGTGCCTCTTCTCTCCTAATCTGGGAAGACAGCAAGCTTCTTAGAGAAGTCCCGCCTTCAACATGAAAGAGTTAGAGCAGCAACAGCTGAGGGCAGGTGGGCATAAGGACAGCCATGTAGGTTCTACTTTAGGGCTGCAGAAAAAGTTATCAAGAGTTCTTGACCCTGCCCCCCCCCAGGAGGGAAGAAGAGTAATATGGGGGCTGGGGCTGGCAGGTAAGCAGAAAGCTGTCTGAGGTCAAGAGAGGGATAGCTGCCAACATAAGAGCTTTTGCAGTTTGAGGCAAAGGCCAACTGCCACCAAGCCAGCCCAAGACCAGCTGAGCCAACGACACCTCAGCGGATGCCAGGTCGGGAAGTTCAGGGAACAGGCTCACCGAGGAACCTCACTGCAGGTGCCACAGAGACAGAAACGGATGCCCCAAGTCCAAGCAGGACAAGAAAACTCAGAGGCCAACACGCCATCTATTACTTTTCTCAAGCCAGAATAATACATAACCTCTTCTGTGAAAATAGATCACCCGTGAGTGGCAAAGAAGGACAAAAAGGAGGCACAAAGACAACATGGCAAACCGAGACTCTACATAGGGTGGGTAAGGTAGAAACTGGACGCTGATCCAGATAATATTTGAATTTAGCTCAGAAATCATGGATTGGACTGAAAATACCTGAGTGGGAAAGAGTAAGTTGTCAGGTCAAGGCTGGAAGACGCAAGGACAAAGTGTGCTGAGTTATACAGAAAGCAGAATTTGCTTGTAGAAAAACCCATCATTCATTACGCGTCAATTTTGACCCCACTCTAAAAGCTAGAATTGATTGAGCGGCCGCCATGTGTCAGTCACTGCCCCAACTAAAGGCAATAAACATGATTTCACTTAATCTTGGTGCAGCCTAACTACCGTCACTTTACAGTTAAAGAAACTGACTCTCACCCATACCGAATAGCTTCTCCAAAGGTAAGTGTTCGCCCTTGGATATATGACATATTGGATATACAACAAAGATTTGATAAAGCCTTATCTACAGCCAATTCTAAACCAAATCTACAGTATTTCACAAATGACCCCAACGAGCAGCCAAATACTTCAAACGTTTTCTTCCTCTTCCATCTGGCCATCAGACACCGTGTAAGACAGATCCTGAGGACTGCTCTCTGCATCGCGGGTTGGAAAGGAAGAAGGAAATTCATCTCACCAAAGCTATTTTCTTCCCATAACTGGAGCGTGATTTCCTGGCCCTTTTCTTAACTATAGTTCCAACTTAGTAGAAACAGACACTAAATAGAAAAGGAAAAAAGACCCAAAAGGCAGGTATTTGGATCTGGACAGATGGCAGGAGCTATTAGACGTCTCTCGTGGCTCCTTCTAGACCAATTCACTATGTGGCGAATTCACATAAAAGGGACTGGCTATCATATATTCTCCAACTCTTAGTTCTGAAGCAAGATTGATGAAACCAATGTACACATTATTTTTTAAATCCTATGCAACATAATTTTGGCGTGCCATAAAACTTAATATCAAAGAACTTGCCTGTGGCATTTCCTTTTCCTGCCACCCCTTGGGACTAAGCCCAGATGCAGTGTTTTCCAGTGTTCTCTAATGGAACCCACTCACTCATTCCTGTTCCATCATAATTCTGGAAACCATTGCTTATAGCACCCGAATCCGACCACACAGGCTTTTTACAGAAGATAGCCCACATTGGACACATCTTATCCTGCCCTGTCATCCAGATTTTGTTCTCTTGTTCTTTGCTCACCAAGCCATCCCTGAAGCTCGGGAGGCAGGCCTTGGGCGCTAGGAGCCAGCTCTGGATTGGAGAGCTGGACCTGGCTCAAGCCCGTCTAGGAGCCCAGCCACCAACCTTCCCCAGCCAAGCAGGGCCTGACTGCGGCCGGAACACTCTGATGAAAGCTTCCACGGCACAGCCAGTGCCACTGAACAGGGTCTGGGTGGTTGTCTCCGTGACCTGTGTTGCTCCTGCCATACCGCTGGGCTGGGAACCCTTCCCAGAGGACCAAAAGCACATTTCACCCCAGCTTCTGTGCTCTTTTTCTGCATTTACTTTGGCACTCAAAAAAACAGGAATTCCTACGTGTGTTTTGTTGCCTTTGTATATCCTTAATACAGAGCCTGAAATAGAATAAGCACTCACACAATTTGAATGAATGAATGACTTAATGAAATAATGAATGAATGGTGGAATTAATCAGAAAAGCAAGCAGAGCCTTGTAAAAGTGGATTTAATTTAAAAATAGCTTTTTTTCCAACCTGACATCACTGTCCAGATGCCAAGGAATGATGCCCAGTGCTTCTCAAAGTTCAGTCTATCTAAGAATCACCCAGAGATCTCGTTCTATAGGGCAACGTTTGATTCAGTAGGTCCGTGAATGTGCATGAGTCTCTGTGTGTCTGAAGGTCTCCCAGGCGATTCTATTGGCTCAGACCACATTCGGAGTGGTGATATCCTAATCAACATCAACTAATTGGTCCTACCATCATTAAAATCTTATTGACCTTCTCCAGCGAGGCAAACTTACCTATGATTAATAGCATAACATATGTGTCTTTGCACAGTAAGCAATCAATAAAAAAATTAAATCAGAATTTCATCAGGAAGACAGTAAACTTGTTCATAGAAGGGACAAGGAAATGGACCCAGTAATTCAAGAGGAGGGTTTACATGAAAAATCTTCTCATTCCTATGCTTTAAAATGAATTTCAGAACTTTGTATCAAGTGAAGACAGTGTGGTCAGCTTTGAGCCAGCTTAAATTTCCACCCAAACGTTTGTTGTTTTCTTTTATTTTGTTTTTAAGATTTTATTTATTTGTCAGAGAGAGAGAGAGACAGACAGAGACAGAGAATGAACAAACAAGCAGAGGGAGTGGCAGGCAGAAGGAGAAGCAGACTCCTTGCTAGCAAGGAGCCCAGTGCAGGACTCAATCCCAGGACCCTGGGATCATGACCTGAGCAGAAGGCAGATGCTTAAGCAACTGAGCCACCCAGGTATCCCCAAACCTTCAGTTTTAAAATATCCTCAGACCAAGGTATAACTCCTTCAAACTTCTTTGTGAACTTCATTTTCAAGAAAATGGAAAAACTAGTGAAAATCTGATCATTAGCCCACAAGAGTTTTAAAATGTTAACTTTGGTCATTGACAAGGAGTAAGAAAATACTGAGCAAGATGAACTTCAACTGAGTAAAATCACTCAAAAACTTGATTATGGTTCTCCAGAAACCAACACCTTAAGACAGAATGCAAAAGAAAACATATTCCCATCAATAATTTAAAGCTTGATTTTAAGGGCCCCTGGATGGCTCAGTCAGTGGAGCATCCAACTCTTGGTTTCAGCTCAGGTCATGATCTCATGGGTCCTGGGATGGAGCCCCACTTGGGGCTCACCCTCAGCAGGGAGTCTTCTTGAAGATTCTCTCCCACTTACCCTCTCTCCCCCTCGCTCAAATAAATAAATAAATAAATCTTCTTTTAAAAAAAAAATAACATCAATGATTTTGGAAGAAGGTACACATTTGTTTAAGAGTGACATCAGAATTCTGGTATACAATGGCTTCTAGAAATTGGGACAGGACAATCTCTACTTTAGGACAATCTCTACTTTATTTCCTGGCAACAATTTATAGAATCATGGCCAGGTACATAATTGGAGCTGGTGTGCAAGCAAAAATCTTAATGGAACTTAGCTAATGAGAAATGCAGAGAACTGAGCTGGTAATATTCCCAAGCTCCTGAAACAGTCATCACCAACTGGCCATGCAAGGCCTCATTTCTTGTTTCATGTTCTTTTTCTTCCTTAACTTCAGTCTCCTTCAATCCACTCCTCCATCTGTAGGAAATTACTCTAGCGTGTTTAACATTTTTCCTGCACCACTTATGTATATTTGAAACATAGTACTGTTTTTGTTTTGGGGGTTTTTTTTTGTGCTTGTCTTAAATTTGCCTAAGTAAATCATCTTATAGGTCCTGTTACCTTGCCTTTTCCTCTCAACATCATGTTTGAAAGATTTCTCTCTCTAGAAAGATTTCCTAATGCTATTTCTAATTTGTTGCCTCTATAAGTACCCACAATACTTAACCCATCTATTTCCCTAGAGATAGATACCTAGATTATCAACCATACCCTGACCTAAAAATAATACTTAATTGAACATCCTTATACATGCTTCCTTAGGGACCAGAACACAAACTCCACAGGAATGGAATGAACATGACATGAAATCCATGCAGACTAAATTAAACGAAGTATCTCTAGATAATTCTCCAGGTTAGCTTTTTTAGTCTACAGTCTCTGCTTTACCCATTGTTCTGGATTTCTCTTTTTTGCAACATTTTTTTAAATATTATAGATATTATTCCTTATCAGTTTTTGACTTCTCAGATAATGTTTCCTAGCCAATTCCCTGCTGTTCATTGAATAGAAATTCAAAAATTTTTACGTAGCTGTTTATAAAATAATAAATAAATAATAATAAAAGAAAATAAAATTACGTAGCTATTTATAAAAAAAAATTTTTTTAAATTATCATTTTTTTAATCTTATGCCTTGTACTTTTGGGGTCTTAATAATTCTTCCACAACTCAGAATTACAGAGATATATTTTCTGATGTACCTTTTAAAATATTTTACTTATTTATTTTTGAGAGAGAGAGATCACAGGTAGGCAGAGTGGTGGCAGAGGGAGAGGCAGAAACAGACTCCCTGCTCAGCAGGGACACGGGGCTTAATCCCAGGACCCTGAGATCATGTCCTGAGCTGAAGGCAGATGCTTAACTGACTGAGACACCCAGGAGCCCCTCTAATGTACTTTTTATTCAGTTTATGGTTTTAACTTTCATTCTTAAGCCTGGAATTAATCTAAACTATATTTTGGGGAACTAATTTTATCTTTCTCTAATACTGGTTTGTTTTCCCACCTTCATGTAATTAAAAAAAAAGAATCATCCTTTTCTATTAGGACCACTTCTACATGTGTCAGATTCCCATGTAAACCTTGTTTTTGAGCACTTAAAACAAGACTTGATTTTGGAGCACCTGGGTGGCTTAGTGGGTTAAAGCCTCTGCCTTGGGCTCGGGTCGTGATCCCAGGGTCCTGGGATGGAGCCCCGTGTCGGGCTCTCTGCTCCTCGGAGAGCCTGCTTCCTCCTCTCTCTCCCTGCTTGCCTCTCTGCCTACTTGTGATCTCTGTCTATCAAAAAAAACAAAAACAAGGACAAAAGAACAAACCCACAAAAAAAAAAACTTGTTTGGGGGCACTTAATTCTACTCCACAGATCTAGTGCTATATTTCTGAACCATACTGTTTCATTTCTACAGTTTTATAGTAATAACCCCTTTCAGGGCTTACTTACATTTTTCTGAAATAAACTCAACTACATTTTGATTTTTTTGTAGTAGCTAGATTAAATTTACTAACATTTGGGTAAGAATTTTTGTATCTATACTCACATGTGAGAGACACAGAAAATTACTCTTCCTTGAACTACTTGTAACTGACATGATTCCCCTACTTACTCCTGGCTAACAGAACATAGACTCTCACAGAGATAGATCCCTTGATTTCAAGAGAAAATAAGTCTCTCTGACCCCCGAGGATGAATTTGATTGATTTAATCCAATCAAAGGAATTCCCCTCTCTCTACCCATTATTTCTCTGGGTATCAGTGTGTGATCCATTTCTGGCCAAGAGATATAATAGGATGTGTATTGGGGACCCTCCCTTCTTCCTGCATAAACAGCCTCATTTGGGGAAGGCCTCCCCCTACCTGTTTCTTTCCTTGCGAAGTGTAAGACTGTGAGGCTGTAAGTCACAGTATGAGCTAACAACCATGAAGATAAAAGGACAGTAACAAAGTTGGTAAGGAAAGTGAGAAAGAAACTAGATTTCTAATGGCATCAGTAACTAAGTAAATCAACTTCATCAACCTTAAGCACTATCATTTTTGTTATGGGGGAAAAGTAAACCATTATTTTTTTAAGGATGGTGAAGTTTTTTGACTTGAAGTTGAATCCTAAATCATACACTTTGTTTTATTGTAGGTTTTCCCAGAAGCAGACCCTAAGGTAAGGATTCAAGATGTAAAAATCCCATATAAAATGTTAACAAAGCAAAAAGGTATATGAAAAGGACAATATATCAAGATAAAATCTGGTTTATTCTAGTAATATGGGCTGCTGAATGAACCTTTAAAAATCAACGTAATTCACTACATCAAAAGATTAAATTATAAGAATCACATGATCATCTCAGTAGATGCAGGAAAATGATTTTATTAAACATCTATTCATGAATTTTTTAAAAGGCTACTATACTAGAAATAGAGGGGAAGAGCTTATTGTGTAAAAAGCTGTCTATGAATTCTACTGCAAAAATTACATAGAATGATAAAATACTGAAAGCTTTACCTCTGAGAATGAAGACAAGATATGGGTGTCTGCTGTCACCACTTCTCTTTTTTTTTTTTTAAGATTTTATTTATTTATTTGACAGACAGAGATCACAAGTAGGCAGAGAGGCAGGCAGAGAGAGAGAGAGGGAAGCAGGCTCCCTGCTGAGCAGAGAGCCCGATGCGGGACTTGATCCCAGGACCCTGAGATCATGACCTGAGCCGAAGGCAGCGGCTTAACCCACTGAGCCACCCAGGTGCCCCTGCTGTCACCACTTCTAATCCCCACTTTCCTAGCTACTACAACAAGGCAAGGCAAGAAAATTTTAAGAAAAAGACTGAAAGAAAAAAAAGTAAAACAGTTCTTTTTTTTCCTACATGATATAAGTATATAAAAAATCCAAAAGCCTCTATAAACCACTAGAATTAATACAAGAATTCAGAGCAATCACAATATTCAAAACCTGTTTGATGTCTAAATACTAACAAACAAGCAGAAGTTAAATCCTTAAAATTGAAAGAGCACTTAAAATAAGATATGAAAAACACCTAGATTGGAGTAAATCTAACAAAAACTATGCAAAAACACTACAAAATACTACTGACAGAAATGAAAGAAGACCTAAGAAAAGAGTGAGATGTAGTCTGCTCATGTACTGCGAATTAATGCTGTAAATATATCCATCTGCATGCCTGACCAATAGATTCATTGAAATTCCAAACAAAATTCTAGGAGGTTGTGTGTGTGTATACATGTGCATGTGTGTGTGCACATGCGCATGTGTGGAAACTGGCTGGCTTAAATGTGATATGGAAATTTGAAAGATCAGTAATAGCCAGGACTTCTTGGAAAAAAAAAACAACTGGAAAACTACTACTGGATATAAAGCTACTTTAATTAACACAGTGATGTATTAGTGCAAACATAGATAAAGAAACCAATGTAAGAATACAGTCCAGAGCAAGGTGGCAGAATATGAGGCTTCCAACCCTCTTTACCCCCACAGAGACATTGACTCAACAATACATGGACCAATTCTCATTTGTGAGAAACCTAGAAACCAATATAGAAATTCCTGTACCCCCACAAAAGCGAAAAACAGCAATAATGAAACCAGCGGGTAAATTCATGTCACTACTTACCTTAGTTCTTCCCCCTTTTAAAAATGGCACCATCAGGGAAAAACTCCCAGCTCCAAGCTTCTTCCTGGGGAGGAAATGAGAAGACTGAAACTTGTGTCTAACACTCAGACTTGTGAAGGGGCTGCCTGAAGGACTATTTCCTCAATTTGAGCACTGAGAGGAAAGAGTACCAGATTGGGGACTGAGGAGAACAAAGGTTTGGAGCATTCACTTGCCATATTCCCTTCCACAGCTCAGTGTGGAATGCAATAGAAAACCCAATTCCCAACTTCTCCTGGGAAGGGAAAGAGCTGGAACCTATGTCTAACACAAGTTCTCTGTCTTTTCTGGAGGTTTCCTGAGGGACCTATGTCTGTCTCCTATGTCAGAGCACTGATAGGACATAATGTACTCTAGATGTGGGCAATTCTGAATGATGAAAGAGCTGACCAGCTTGACAATGATTCTGAAGACAGTTTCTACAGCAGATGGGATGGATGATACAATGGGATGATTCCTCTCCTTTGAGGAAAAAGAAGAGGGAGAAATGTGTCCAAAATTCTTACTCAATGCTTAACCAAAAAAAACCCAAAAAATGAAAAACAAAATAGCAACCAAGAATATGATATCCAGCAAAACTATATTTAAGAATGAAGAAAAAATAACACTGAAGGAATTCATCATCACTAAACTTGCCTTCTAAGAAATACAATTTCAACTTCATTTATTCACCTGAGAAAAATTTGTACCTATGTACACCAAAAGTCTTGGAAAAAAATAACTTTTATGGCAGCATGATTAACAGTTAAAATTTGGGGGAAAAATCAAATGTCTATAAAGAGGAGAATGAATAAATGACATAACAGTATACATAACAGTTTACATAACAGTATAACATACATCAATAAAAATGAACAGATCATCTCTACATGCAGCATCACAGATGAATCTCATAAGTGAAACATTGAGTTATAATAGCCAGACACAGAAGAATAATTTCTGTATGATCTGGTTTTATAAAATTTTTAAAGTCAAAACTAACCTATGGTCCTTAAACTCAGTAGTTACATTTATAAGGGTGACAGGAAGAAATTATAAACACAAAGGGAGTTTCTGGAGTTGGATCATATCCTAGTCTTAATCTGAGTGGTAGTTACCCGTGTGGATCATAATTCATCAAGACAAAAGCTTATGATTTCTGCATTTTCTTATGAGTATGTTAAGAAAAAGTAGACACTAAAAAGTGTCCCCATACCACTGACTCTTGGTGATCTTGACTTGACTTGGTGATCATATCTACCATCTGACCCAAATCTACCATCAGACCCACTTTTTCCTTTTTATTTGCCCCAGTCTGTGCTTTTTTGTTTCCTGTTTTTTTTAATTAAGCTTTTTATTTTGACATATAGTTGACATTTGCACAACCTGGGATTTAGGAATGCTGGCCCACTGCAGCCAAAAATCTATGTATAAATTTGGGGGCACCTGGGTGGCTCAGTCAGTTAAGTGTCCAACTCTTGATCCCAGCTCAGGTCTTGATCTCAGGATTGTGAGTTCAAGTCCTACAGTGGGCTCCACACTATGTGTTAAGCCTAGATCACACATTGACTTTTATAAATACACCTACTTCCCTCCAGTCTCAATCCCAGTCTCAACTCATGGTCCCACCAATACTGTTCTTCATTTCTATAGTTTTGTCATTTCAATTATGTTATATAAATGGAATCCTACATTATGCAACCTTTTGGGATTAGCTTTTTTTCACTCAGCATCATTCTCTGGAGATTCACCCAAGTCATTGTATATCAATGTTTCTTTCCATTTTCAACAGTTCTTTCCATTTTACTGTAGAGTAGTATCCACGGTATGGATATTCCACTTACCTGTTATTTAAAGTCCTGAGCTGTTCTGAATAAAGCTGCCATACATATTTGTGCACATGTGAACATAACTCTTCATTTCTGTGGTTTTTTTGTTTTGTTTTGTTTTGTTTTTTAAGATTTTATTTATTTATTTGACAGAGATCACAAGTAGACAGAGAGGCAGGCAGAGAGAGAGGAGGAAGCAGGCTCCCCGCTGAGCAGAAAGCCCGACGCAGGGCCCGATCCCAGGACCCCGAGACCATGACCTGGGCCGAAGGCAGTGGCCCAATCCACTGAGCCACCCAGGCGCCCCTTCATTTCTGTGGCTTACATGGACATGAGCGCAATTACCATGCCATACCATAGCTATGTGTTTAGTTTCATAAAGAAACTGCCCAACTATTTTCCAGAAGACCATGTTAGATCCCTTAAGCAATATTCAAGTGACCCAGGTTCTCCACTTTCTCACCAGGATTTGATGTTGCCACTAGTTTTTATCTGAGCCTTTCTGCTAGATGTGCAGTGATAACATCATAGTGGTTTTCATTTGAATTCCCCTGTCGTCTGCTGATGCTGAGTCCCTTTTCATGTGCTTAATTTGCCATCTGCGTATCTTCAGTGAAATGTCTAGGCCTTTTGCCCATGTGATAATTGGACTGTTTGCTTTTTTTTACTGTTGAGTTTTGAGAGTCCTTTATATACCCTAGGTACTAGTCTTTTGTCTGATGTGCAGTTTGCTAGTTCTTTGTCAGATATGTGGGTTTTCTCTCCTTCCATAGCTTGTCTTTTCATCTTTCCAACAGAGCCATTCCCAGAGCATATTTTTAAATTTTCATAAAGACCCATTTATCAATTTCTCCTTTTAGAGGTTGTGTTTTAGTGTCAAATCTAAAAACCCTTGCCTGGCCCTCGATCCTGAAATCTTTCTCTTATATCTTCTAAAGTGTTTTAGTTTTATGTTTTACATGTAAATCTGTGATCCTTTTTAACTTTTTTTAATAAAGTGTGAGGCTTAGGTTCCAGGTTGTTGTTTTTTTTTTTAACCTACAGCTGTCCAATTGTTCCAGCACTATTTGTTGAAAATTCTAAGTCTATTAAATTGCTCTCGCATGTTTGGAAAAACTCCATCAGGCATGTTTGTGTGTTCATGTTTGTGTGTATGTCTGTGTTCTCTATTCCCATGATCTATGTGCCTAACCCACCACTGAAAATACATAATAACAATTATTGTAACTACACAATCACTCTTGAGATTGGGTAGATGGATTTCTGCCACTCTATTCTTTTTGAAAATCCTTCTAGCGACTGTAGTTCTTTTTTTTTTAATTTTTATTTTTTATAAACATATTTTTATCCCCAGGGGTACATGTCTGTGAATCGCCAGGTTTACACACTTCACAGCACTAACCATAGCACATACCCTCCCCAATGTCCATTACCCCACCCACCTTTCCCGACCCCCTCCCCCCAGCAACCCTCAGTTTGTTTTGTGAGATTAAGAGTCCCTTATGGTTTGTCTCCCTCCCAATCCC